>QBDW01001577.1:0-140543 GCA_003261595.1 Maconellicoccus hirsutus
ATTCAAAATTCACTTTCATTTTTTAAATTATTTGAAACAAAAAGAAAAAAATTAAATACGAGGGTCCCTTTTTTCAAAAAGACAAAAACCCTGGGTCCTTTAAAAATCACTTTTTTTCAAGAGCTTTATGCAGTCTTAAATTATTATATTTTTTAAATTATTCAAAGAAAAGGGAAACAAATAAAAACGAGGGTCCCTTTTTTGGAAAGAAAAACTCTGGGCCCTAAAAAAATGGCCTTTTTTAAAGTGCTCTTAAATTTACTTTTTATTTTTTAAATATTTGAAATAACTAGCGAAAGAATCTCCTCCTAAATGCGTATTATGTGGAGAACAACATACAGCAAACTACAAAGGCTGTATAGTCTTCAAAGATATACAGACTAAATATACACAAAAAAACGCGCAAAAAATCTCTGAAACTAATCAATCTCTACAACACAAAACTCCTCCTACAAATCCTGCCACTAAACAACGAGTTTTTCAAAAATGAAATTTTTTCAAGTGCTTTATACAGTTCTAAATTCATCTTCTATTTCTCAAATTATTTGAAAAAAAAAGAATAAAATTCAAATACGAGGGTAAATTTTTTTAGAAAGACAAAAGCTGGGCACTACAAAAATGACTTTTTAAAAAGTGCTTTAAACAGTCCTTTGGCTAGAAGCCCTTTAACGGAGAGTTGTGTCAAGGACAGTTCAAGAGGACAACATCCCACGAGAATACTCTGTGGCGCACCTCTAGGGTAGCTTTTTGGCGCACCATGTAGAAAACCTCCGCGCTTTTCTCAACCTCTAAAATGTATTTTTGACACACCCAGAAGGAACCCCCTGCATTTAGCAATGGGTAACAGGAGCAAAGGAGCACAAATGCTACAGGATTATTTAATTCCTACCATCAAAAACATTACAGAAACGTCACTTATTCGCATAAATTTAATCAAACACTCGAAAAATTTAAATTTCCATATAAACCACAAGAATTCTCACTATTCCAACTTGCATTCCTGCAGCCCCCGATGAAAGAACCGCAAATTCCATAAATTTCCTCATTTCAACATCCAAAACGATTGTTTACTATTTCAACTTGATGATATAAATAAAGAGTAAAATACCAGGGACGTTTTGCGAACATCGACATGAAGCTAGGTCAATTATTAAGCCTCACTTGGTACATGGAGTCGGGTAAAAATCTGGTCTCGCACGACGTAATCAAGCAAAACACTGCTGGCACTTCCCTCCCTTTACGCGTTATGTAGCTGGAACGATAAACTTTTACGAGCGTATTTCAGTTCTTCGAGGCTCGTCACACGATTGGCGGAACTAGAATAAAATTACTGTAGCAACGACTTCGCGCTGCGTTCCATTATTCCACCAACCCCGCTACTCGCTGCTTCGCCGATGAAAACCGGCCCATGCATAAAAGAATGAAATAAACAGCGTGTGTGCGCTAGTGTGAGTACGCATTCAAGAAAACGAAAACATGTACGGGAAAAAAACACCACGTTCATTTTGCTACGCCTTTCCAAGCCCACCAGAAGAATCGATTTGCAAAATTAAATCAGCCGTGCGACGGTATTGCGCATGGTGGATACATTCGCCCATTTCTTATTGAAAAGGAAATTCTTTGTGTGATATGAAATAAATCGACGATGTTTTTATCCAAATATCAACGGAGATTCAGAAGGGTTAAAGCAATTACGAAATAAAGCTTTTGAATGAAATCTCATAGAAGATTTCATCAGGATAAAATTAACCCCTCCAAAGAAATGAAAATGTGGTAGCATTGAGAAATTGATTTCAAATTTCCAACGGAGACCAGTGGTCGGATATCGAGGGGAATTTCCCAAATCGTGGGGAAAATGGTAATGAAAAACTGGCCCAGGGGAAAAATGGGAAAAAAGGAAAAACTTGGGGAATTTGGAAAACATCGCAATTTTAAGGGAAAAACGATGGAAATTTCACGTTTTGTGAATTCTGATCTCTTTTGACTCATCTCATATGTTAATGTCATGAGTTACTAATTAATTCTTTTAAAATTGAACTAGCAGTTGTGGTTCTTTTTCATTTTCAAGTCAGTTTTGTATTTTTTTGTATTTTTTTTTTTTTTTAATAAAAATATTTCTAAAAAAATGCTAGTTTCTTATTTTAGTTTATTAATAGCAAAAAACTACGAATTTTACTTGAATTTCAATTTTATAATAAAGAATTTCTGTGAAAAAACAATGGCGAATTTTTGGTAATTTTATAGGGGAAAAAAGGGAAATTTTGCGCTGACTAATTTTACAAAAGGGAAAAAACGTAATTTCAATATCCGAACACTGAACGGAGACTGAAATTATTTCAATTTCTGCCAATACGATGTCTTATTTATCCTTAAAATTGCTGAAAATTTACCAAAATTTAATATAAATTACATGGAAAAATCAAAAACCAAAACCTAACGATTTCACCTAATTACCACAAATAAAATCAAAGAAAGGAAACTGAAAAAGACCTTTTCATTGATTTCTAACAAGAAAGTGTACATAAATCGAACTAGATTAGAAAGTTATTCCTCGATCACTTTTTTCTATTCAGTCAAGATGTCGCTTCAAGAAAGAAGAAATGGTATTCGAACCGAATTCATTCATATGCAAATCTATTTATAGCATCGTGTCCGAAACATAAATAAAAAATAGATCACCGACGATCAAAATTAATACTTCTATTCGTAGTATTTCTCCTTTTTCATTCAACTTGACTATCCATGAACCAAAAGAAAGTACCTTGAATTCAATATCCACTTTTCTTGACACTCCTTTTTCATTCAACTTGGCCATCCATGAACCAAAACAAAGTACCTTGAGAAATTTCTATGAAGCGACATCATCCCACCACAGATTAAATTCTAATTTAAAATTTCAAAGTTTTCAAATAATTTTCTAGGAAATCACAATTTAATATCCACTTTTCCTGACATGTTTCATAATATCACAAACACCTCGTTATTTTTACAACCATAGAAACAAACCAAAAAATCGTCAAAGTGCACCTTCCAACACTTCATTTGGCATAATTTCAATTCCAGTCCTCAAAATCCAACTATACATACAATGTAACCAATAGAGGAAATTTACGAGACATGTCGCATCTGGTATGCGATGTATTTTGTAGACTTTTCAGAAAACCAGCATTCGAATACGAAAAAACTTGGACGTATTTTCAACTTTAACGTAGGTGTGGTTTAAATTATACGAATATTATTTCGGATTAAAGACCTAATTTTCATATTAAAAATTATCTAAAATGGAAAAAAGTTGTTTTAAACGATTTGCATAATATCATACGCGCATTAAATTATACAGGTATTTCTAGGGTGAACAAACTCGCTGAAACTATCTCAGAATATACGAAACATCCATTTTGTAGCTGTTTAAGAATGAACATAAATAGAATGAAAAATGTGTTTAAAAAAAACGGTCGTGTTGCTTCGTTCTTCAAGCTCTTGAGAAATTATATCAAAATTTTGGATTTTCCACTTCTGACGCGAGACATTTCTTCAACATAGGACGTAATTTTAATAGTTAATGTTCAATATGACCGACTGCAAAGTCTGTTTACAGAACAAAACTGCTCGAAATTGAGAGCTTGATCATTTCTGTCACGATATTGTAATTATTTTGTTGGATCCTAAAAAAGAAAATGGCCGTACATTTTTCACGTCTCCTGAGGAAAAAACATTCGACAACAATTAGATGGGAGGAAATGAGAAAACTACAAAAAAAGAAAAAATTGCAATAGAAAAAGGAAACGTTGATAAAGATGATATAACATTTACTTCCATAATAACTAATGGGCGTTGCTGATTACAAAATTGGATGGGAAGAAATGAAAAAAACTACAGAAGAAAACACTCTGTTCATTTAAGTGATAACTAACGAATGCTGGAGGAAACGCTCCAATAAAAACATAGATGACTCTATATCTATAAATTTTGTTTGAAATGCGCAATTGCTGAAGGTAAAAATGAAAAGCTGATGGAACACGTATGCTTCAAGAACTGGAATGCCACAAAATAGAAGCAGCTACAGCATGGAAACCGCAGCGATTTTGGAGGGATTCGAGTGCAGTAAAGAGCCATGCAGTTAGCAGTTTTACATACCTTTTTGTTGCTTACAAATTGATTTTGTATTTGTAGCAAAGCTACTTGTAATATAAAGTCAATTCTAATTCATGCTGGAAACACTTTTGTATTTTTTATGAACAATATTCAGGCTCATCTACAAATTCTACTTGATATTTATTTAAAACTGCAATA
Source organism: Maconellicoccus hirsutus (assembly GCA_003261595.1). Taxonomy (NCBI): domain Eukaryota; kingdom Metazoa; phylum Arthropoda; class Insecta; order Hemiptera; family Pseudococcidae; genus Maconellicoccus; species Maconellicoccus hirsutus. Next base: position 4,294 of record QBDW01001577.1, read on the forward strand.
TTACTTTTTGAGCTGATCAGTTTCATCAAAAGTTCTAAAATCTGTTTGATTTCTTTCAGAAAACATAAAAAATGTATTGGCCATTTTATTATAAGGATCTAGTAAAGCAGTTCAAATATCATGGCCAAAATGAATCAGTCTCTCAATTTTAAACGGTTATGCTCTGAAAACAGAATTTACGTAGAATCAACCATAATGAATATCACTTATTGAAATTATGCATCTATTGAAAGGATCTACGCTCGCTCAGAAGAAAATAAATTCATTCGAAATTTTGCATGCCACCTCTCCTTTTTGGAAGTTCATACCCCCTAGATCCCCCCCCCCATCGAAAGGGAGTCTGGGAGACGGCAGTTAAAGCTGCTATGAAGCATCTCTTAGCTGTTACTAAGGGGGCAGTATCAAACGTAGATCAGTTCTAAATCACGCTAATCGAAGTTGAATCGATACTTGACTCGCGCCTTCTCTACACATGACGCAATGTCACTCATATCGACGATAAAAGGATCCAATGATTCAGAAATCTGAAATCCCTTCCTAAAAAAACGTAATTTATCCCTATTTAGTTTACCTACTAAAGTACATCGTGAAGGAGAATTAAAAGTATTATTTAGTATAGGGAAATGTCGTTATTTATTTATTTACAATCTAGTTCTTCGTGTTCACATGATAACATACCTCAAAAAGTATCGCGTAGTATTTTACAAATGCAAATCTCCATTTTGGAAGTTGATTATTGTGTAGCATTTTGCCACTGCTAATCGCGACATGTAAAAGTGTTCGAATCACTGAAATATTCGTAATCAACTTTGAAGATTCTTCTATGGTATACGTGAATGAAGATAATATTTTTAATATACAGAAACTTATTTTCGTATTAACATGAAGATACTTAGATGAACACCAAATGCATAACTTTAGTTGCGCATTTAATGGCGGTATTTCAAAAACCATGAATTAAGAAGAAATGGCTAAACGCATAAAAAATGAACATGCAAAATAGTAACCATAAATTAAAATTATGTTGCGACAGGTTACAAAAAAAAGTCGAGTAGCAATGGCTTCATTGAAGCCGTACTCTGAAAAAAAAATCGCATTTCAGTGAATTAGTAAATGAAGAGATGTTGAGTTTTTACCGAAAATTGGTAGGTATTAATTCATTGTAATTTACGATTATTGTTTTTCTTTTTTATTTCTATAATGATCACGCTACACGCGTAATAATAGCTTCGGACCAAGTGTACACTGAAAAGATTAAAATAACACAGAACAGAAACTCTCGATCAATACACAATTCAGTCTTTGAAATGAAAATAGTAAACAATTCTCATAAATCATAATTCATCAAAATACGTTCATAAAGTTCAAATTAATTTTTTCGACAAAATTACTTAGGTACCTAATCTACATTCCCATTCTGTTCTATTTATGCTCTATGGGCGAATTTTTGTATTCGATTCAATCGCAAGTTGGTAGCATTTGTTCACATAAACAACAATCAATGTTGCCAGTAGCGAACTCGAAAAATATTTCATAAAATCTCTCTGAAAGGTGGGGGCAAACAATGCATGCGTGATTTCCGAATAAATCATCCATCATCCAGCAATTCCAGCATTCTTATGAGATAGAGATACAGAAAAAAAGCTAAAATACTGTAACAATTCAGGTAAGATCTCAAACATGCAAACGAAATAGCTCAACTCACCATCTAATACCTCCGATCTCAAGTGAAAAAACCTACGAATGTCACGGTAAAGCTTGCTCATAATCATTTGTGCACAATTGATGGCTGATGTCATTCACCATGATATACAAACCGTTAATAATGGTTGAAAATATCGAGTCACTTTCACTACAACACACGCACAACATGCGTTTGCCAAACAGCATCACTTCGAAATCGCTCGAGAGTCGAGACTCGTTAATATTTCGGCAAGTCAAAGAAATACAGTATAATAGCAATCGCGAGTTAATGATTTGAGAATTTCCAACACAAAAACAATGTCAACATACCCATTAGTTTGAAGTTTCCGACTAATTTCTTGCGTTTTATGTGTTATTTCGACGTAATTAAATTAATACACTACATATGTTAAGCGATACATACCACTTGTTAAATAAGATAGAAAAACACGAAAATTAAAAGAACAATAACAAAGTATAACCGAATCGACACATACGACATCACCCGACAATGCACTTCTCACAATTAAGTTAACAGAATGGCGGATGAAATGAAATAAAATTTCATCGATTACGTTAACTTTTTCCTTTTTGTCACATGTTCGTCTTCCTCACATAAACTTCGTACGATAATTTTGATGCCGAAAATGCTGCGCAGTGTTGCCACATTTACGACGTGATTTTTCGTCGAAGCGACGTTTGATATTGATATCACAACTGATAAATTGATAAAAATCAGAAAAATGTAGCAAAGGAAGAGATCTTTAGGTGTAATTTTAAGAATATGTAATTATACGTGTATTTCCTCAAAAGGAGGAGGTTTCGTGAATAAATTCCGTATTTAAGGTCTCCATTATACCCTGCATTTATTTAATTAATTCCAGTTATGCTTATGAACTTGATGTTTGATGTTAACAAAACTATGACCGACGTGAATTTGAGTACGTATAATTTTTACTTGAAGCTAAATTTATAACCATAGAGGTTAAAATTTGATTGAAGTTTGATAAGGTTACAGGTATTTGAAGTATGCCGCCAATTCCAAGCGTAAAATGAAGGTTTAACATGAAAATTCACTGATTTTTATGTGGGCATATTGTAAATTATGCATATTAATTTTTTCACTTACATCGTGGAAATTATGAAATAAGGTAAAATTCAAGCGTGTTTTGCTTATTTCTATGCTAATGTTGGAACAAACTACGGTTAATTTTCTGTTTCTAGTTCATACTACAAGCCAGTTATGTACGGAGAAGGAAAATAGTATATTTGAATTAAATTTGTAAACACGAATTTCAATAGTGAGAAGCAAAAATGGTGAGAGTATATTTTGCAACTTCGCCATTCGTATTTCGTTGCCAGAAATGAAATTTGGTGTTATGATATGACGTAGAATTATGAAGTAAGGTTATCCGAAGTGATAACAGCGTAGACATTTGAATATAATTTATTATTTGTGAACTGTGATTAATAAATCTTGAAATTTGGACAGGTCGATGATAGAAAGCTGATAATTCTAACGCAACCTTAAAATTTAGAAATGGAAAACGGAGTTTTGAAAATTAATTCGCTTGTTATCAGCGTGATGTTGAACGTAGAATGCACTTATCATATCAGCGGGTTGTATGAATACGGTAACGAATATTCTGAATTATTTTTAAAATGGAATATTAATTTTGCAGCGATAATACGCAAACGGTTATTCATCGAGCTGCCATCGTACTACCGAAAATATTCATAAACGATAAGAACTGATAAGCGCTATAACCCCTCCCCATTTCATTATCAATAGAAAACAAGAATCAAGTGTAACAACTGGTACTTACCATCCCACTCCTCGGCGTTGAAATTGGCAAACAGAATCGCGTTTCCAACTGGTATTTATCCATACCATTCGCCACTACACACGAACTACACATCCCGGATATCCGTAAACCGCATAACGCACCGTCGACACGCTAGCCAAGAGCAAAAGCTAAAAGCGCGATAAGAAAAGAAGCTTAAAAACTGCGAAGGGTTGTCAATATCGACAGCGAATATTCCGGTACAGGGTTGCTTGAAGAAGTACCTTTAGCACTGACAGCAAGTGGGGGGTTCCAGTACAAATTTAAAAGGAGGGATATTTTATAGATGTGTAACTTGTACCTCTCTAAAAGCGAAGAAGACCAATACCGCTGAACGAAGATAGAAAATAAAATCGTAAAATTTAGAGGACTTTTATATGTGTCTTTTCTTAGTGTTGGAAGAGTTGGGCCAAGTTGCAACGATGGGCACATTCGGGGTATAGAGCACGGTTTATGTCGTAGGGTGCCCCTAGAGTAATAAATGGCGAGCGAAACCTGTGTGCGCAGCCGTTTATGGCTCTGACGGTAAAAAAGAAGCGATCCGATGTTCACTTTTATTAACATTTTGGTCGCCGAAGGAATGAAACTGTACTATACCCATTTCTTTCTTTCGTTTATTGTTCAAATAATCTTAATGGAATATTGCCAATTGGTTTATACGATTTGTTATAATATACTATAATATTTGTCTTTTTATTTCCACCCAATTAACCCTCGTTATCGATCGTTTTCGACGCATTGTTCTAGCAACCAAGTACACTTGATTTTCGTCCAAGATTTCAAAATCGTTATTATCGAAGTTGTAGCTCTTACCGTTGAAACTCTCGGTCGCTCATAGGACCAACGACTCTTATGTGGATTTGAACGACCATCGTAGCAAGGCGGACGAAGTTCGGGGTTAGTGGGCCGTACCATGTAGATGCTAGATAACCGATACATATCGTATCTCGTTCGAAGAAACTTTGAGAAAAACAGCATCGTTATTTCCGTCGATTGTGTAAACTCGCTCGATTCAACGTTTCTCATTAGCGTCATATATTTTGATATCATTCCGCGTTGGGTATCAACTTCGAAAACTTGCAATTGAAAAGTAACGCTGCTTTCGGCAATATTGAAAAATATTCCCAGTGGAAACGTCCACGAAACCGTAATAAATTTTCATTTGGGGTGGTGAAAATTACACCGAGCTAGGGTAGCCTAAGTATTTCATGAAATGGTGAAATCGTAGGTGTGAATTTAATAAACTTTTCTCTAATCGTCGATGAATTATTATTTATTCCAAGTTTTCTTATCAATTAGGAAGTCTTCTTGAAAAAAATTCCGCAATTGAAATTCATAAAAACAAGTTTGTATTATTTATTTTCATAAGTACATTGCGTCCATAAAACGTACAAAAGCTGCATGTAAGCAAAAAAAACGCCATATTGTAATTTACGATTGTTATTCAAAACTACCCATGTATCAACCTTCGGTTTTACAAATCAATAAAACATAGTACGTCAAGTAATGATACGAAACAAACATAATTCATTTGTTGACTACTGTCTACGATGGTCAAACAAATCGACATACTCGTATTTCGCCAACTTAGCAGCTGAACCAAAAAGCATAATATTTTTAAAATATTACCTGAAATTTACAATACTCGGTGCCTCGAAATGTTTCATAATTGATGGAAAAATAGTACGCGATAAATTTTAAACATTATATTATGCCACAATCACTTCACAAACTGAATCCATTTTCGTCATTTGCCACTTTGAAGTACCTAAAACAAAAAAAACTCGAAGTTGTTTTAGAGGCTATAAACGATTTATTATGGTAAACGTCACGTGATATCAAAATTCTGCGGTTGTTTTTGATGTATAATTCTCGTAGATATTCGATACAATTTTCTATAATCGAAAATTTTCGATTTTCTTTAACTTACGATGCAAAAGACTTTCGAGTAATAGAACTATTAGATGCGAGGTCATACTTATTTGTTATTTATTACCTTGAATATTTAATAGGTAAAATTTTTTGACATTTATTATCGCCATGATACAGTGCCTAAATTCTTAGCATAAGGAATACCTAATGTTGGTTAATTAGACGAAATACTTTGTATTATGAAGAAAATATCCGCTGTTAAAAAATGAACATAGATCCGGGAAATCCTCACGATTGTGTTTTTGTCAAGAAAAAAAGACGTTGAAACGATGTATTTAATTAAGATTTTGTAATTTCCATGTTAAATTTATGTTACTTGGCAACTACCACTTGCAAACGTTTTGTTGCTACGAAATAAAAAATACTTTCGATGCTTCATATTTTTAGAATATTAATAAAATCGAATAGCAAAGGTGTTTTTCATACCGATCGATAATGTTTGACTATTTTTGCCCACATTGTAAACGATGTGTTCTTGTAAAAACTAAAATTTTACGATAATCGATTTGCAATCATTAAAATGAAATTAATGCCAACGGTTTTTAATAATTCTGCACCTTTATTCCATTAAACAAATTTGAAGAGAAATAAGTATTCTATATTTTTAAAAAGTGAATAAAAAGTGCAATGATCGTTTCTGTCAATGAAAATGAGTAGCATTTCTTTCGCGAAATTAAAAAATTATAGTTTTTTAATTACTGCTTGATTTGTTGATGGTGTAAATTAAAGCGTTTTTTTTTTCTATTAATTTAATTTCTTAACCCAAAAAGGAAACACGTGTCGCATAATTTTTGATACAATGTCAAATAGCAATCGAAATATAATGTAGGTTATTACCCAAATTAGTGAATCGAATTATGCAAAATATTTAACGCTTATATGCGATATTTTTTTGAACATATAGTAAAAGTGTTTCAATGATGGTATTTTTTAATAAAAATACTAAATAATTAATTATAATAAAAAATTAACGAATACTTTTTCAGCGTTATTTAAATATTGTAAAAAATTAAACGGGTTGGCCGTCGAAACGTCGGATTTTTAATTAAAAATGTATGCTTAGAGATAAGTACTGTAGTATAATTCAAAGCCCCTTTCATTTTTCTCAATAATTAATATAATTATAATTATCAACTGGCCTACAGATTTTTTTCTGTTCTGACAAATTAAGAAATTTCAAGAAACCAAAATGTTTTCTTGTTTATTCTAGAAAAGCGTACTAATTTGTTTAGTTTTTCTTTTCTTAGATTCATTCGATTCGATGTTTACTAAATTATCATGGACGGTTCTATAAAAATAGGAAAATGTAAATGGGCAAAAAAATGAATTTTTCTGAGAATTTCGTTCATTGAATATATCCAGTAAATTCTACTTAATTTTGATACCTTTGATTTCTTTAGTTCATTTCATTATTACATGATTAAAACGAACGATTTGAACCATCTTGAAATTTTGTTGATGTAAACAAAATAGGTATCTAACGCGTATACCATTACCTGTCTATGATTTTATTTTTTTTTATTTTTAGAAAACTAATAATGAGACTTTAAATACCTATTAACTAAGTGTAGATACGACGTCATAAGCGACATTTTCAAGTTTTTATCGCCTGTTTTTTTTGTTGATTTTATTATTAAAATTTTGGTTTACTTGATACTAAAAAAAATTAACATGTTTCATCAAATCGTTGTATAACTTACTTTTCTTTAGTTTTTTCACGATGTTGAATTATCATTTTTCTTTTAAATATCACGACCGCTTCATTAGCCTATCGACGCAAAACACGTATTACGATATTTCAAGTTGATATAAATGTGGCGTTTCATGATTTTTTTCACGAAAAAAAAAATGAAAAATGTGACATATATATCTATGAAAATAATATTTCCACCGGTATTATCATTTCGTTATATTTCATTTTTTAAAACAAATTTTTCTCTTTTGAGGTAAAAAAAATAAAAAAATATATCGCACATTTTACTAAAAAACACGTATTAGGCTAAATCACGCACAATATTTTAAATATTATTATAACATTCTATGCTCTGATGCAAAATGAATGATGAACTACGACATTGTTTTCGATCAACGCTACGGAGGTTTAAAAAGAAAGCGGAATCTTGGAGAAAGTCCGATTGATATGCAAATCATGTTTACTATTCGTGTAGGGTTGATTATAGAAAAAACCGCCTCGTAGAGCATGCAGCTATGGGAAATATTTGAATTGAGATCGTGTTTAACCTACATTTGGGTTTGGGGTTTGAATACATTAACTTACTGATAAGGAAAAATTTCACTGAAGAGCATCGAGTATTGTTTGATGAATTCCGAGATCTTCGGACGTGGAAAAATTCTAATCTTGGATATTTTTTAATTTATACATTATCTTCGTGCGGAGGTCGAAATTTGCGATAGAAATTGACAACATTTGCTAGAAAGGGTTAAAAACGCGTTTAATTTCGACCATGATTTATTTGTTTGTGTTTCGAATGCTTAATAGTTCTTTGTTTATTTAACCTATCCGCGTGCGTATTTTATGACGCGATTGTTTAAAAATAAACTCAGCGTTGAACACAAACGCGGCGAATTTTCCATTGAAATTGCATCAACTATCGATGTTTACTCGTCGAAAACGTTATAAGCGAAAGTTTACATATGAAAATGGAGTATTGGCGAAAAGGTAACAGCGCCAACGCTGCGTGGTATTTGGGCAATCGATCGTTTCGCCCCCACCATGAATTCAACCCCAAACCCGAACAACCAATGGCGTCGAAGGAATGGGATTTAATTTCAGCGAGATTACATCTCCACCCCAAAAACCTTAGACGTCTTTGGCCTTTTCTTACTTTATTAAACGTCCCATCGAATGACTTTATTCACGTTCTGTAAACATTGACGTTAATTCATTATAGAAGGTGAAGTTGGTATTGTGCATGGAATGAAAAGTATGTCTAAGATATGGCCGGAAATTTAAGTTTTTGTTAGCGTGGTGAGAATTTCCATCGGAGTCCGACATTGTTGGAATTTAGGTTTTGAATTTTGATGCTAAATAAATACGAGTTTTATGGCCGAAATGAACTTTGCAGAGGGATGAAATGTTTTTTGCGATGCGGTGATGTCTTATTTTCATTTTTCAATAGTGAGATCTGAAACGGAAATGGGATGATTACAATTTTTGTATTTTATTTATAAAATATTACGAGATTTTTTTGAATTGTATTTTATAAAATGAAAAAGTATATCTACATTAGGCGTGATAATCTTTCCATATCTTTATTCATTTTTCGATTCATTGTAGTTGGTATTTAGCATTTAGCTATTTTCCTAGTTGATAGTTATTTACTTCGTTTATTTGTACCTGAAATCACTACATTGAAATGTTCGCAACTTCCGTCAGCTTGATTCCTACTTAACAATGAAGTTCAGTGCATCAAAAGATCAAGGTAATGCGAGTAAAATAACTGATTATGCTGTAACTCACTTCTTTTTGTTATGATGGTAGAACCTACATCATGAATAAATCCAAAATACAGTTACATTATGATCTGTCTGATAAAATTACATAACTGATAAGAACTGATAACGTGATAATTGATCTGAATGTCTGATTGAAACCCTGACATCAGTGGTACAAACATAGAGAAGTGGTTGAACAAAAGTCATGTGATAACATTAATGTTTTAGTAAAATCTTGTTCGTCATTATTTACTTCTTTTATAAATGTAGCTTTCAAGATGATTTTTACTTCTACATCAATTGGAATGAATTAATCAATGAAAAAAAATTAATTTATAATTTCGTACTGTGTTATCATGACTTTTTTTTTCTAATGTTGCATCACTATTTACTGACGTTCAGTATCAGTAAGTAGTAAGTACTAAATACTGATAACTGATCAATAACTGAACATGTCTTTGAAGTTTGAAGATGAAAATAAATAATGAAACACTTTTGATGATTGATAAATAAAGGGTAAATACTCAAATCACACTATTCCACATTATAATTAGTTCAGTCGGTAAAATAATTCACTATTCAAGATATCGAAAAAAGTTGAATACTAATAAGACATGTTTGCAGCTGATACGAAGCTGCAGACCAAGTCGAAACTGGTATATGAAACTTGAACATAGAGATGATTAACGTTCAGATTTACGTGTGTATCTTGTCATCGATTCTATTACATATTAGTTTATAATTTGCATATCGATGTGAACTTGCTACAACGTATAAAATGATGTCGTTTAAGCAGTGCGACACTTATTCATTTTCGAGTATTTGTTGCATTTAATGAGAATTATTGCAACTAGATGATTCGTCGTTGGGTAGATATAATCTGATATTTTTTGTATGTGTTTTTATTTGATTAAAATTGAAATTATAATGATATTCATCTATGTTATATCGATAGAAAACACTTGTTAGCATAGATGTGAAAATTATAATTCGCCAAGGATAAACTGACGAATTAAGAATCATGTTTTAGGTGGAACACAATCACGTAGGAGAAACATGAAAATCGATAACATTCTTACTTCCCCTATTATGATGGTAATGATTACATAATCAGTACCTAATACATAGTTTCATTACTTTCTTACTCTTTTGAGTATATTTTATGAATATTTCAGTACTATAAGTGCATAAGTATTATACTCACTTGACATCATTATTTATTAAAATAATATTCAAACAATTTCTCTCAATTAGTTGATTAAACACATAGACAAACCTGTAGGCTGTAATATCTCGAGAAGAGAATTTCGGGTGTTGACGCGGTTGCGGTCATCTCAAATGTAAGGGGAAAATAAACAAGATCGAGTGCCTCTTGAAGTAAACTTGTTTTCAATGTTACATAAAAATAACTTTTTAAAGATTCATTTTTTAATTAGATGTTCGCAGTTTTAAAATTTCAAAGAATTTTCAACCTGAAGATTTCATAAGTATTACGGAAAATATTCTCAAGGTGAAATTCCCTCGTTCGTTTTTGCAATAGTTATTTCGGGTATTTAAAAATACTCAGTATGTGCGATGTATGTATGAAGCAGCTTAACTTGAACATTAGTTTTTTCAATTTTTGTAAGTACGTAGTTGATTTTAGTAGTGAAAATTATTCGTTATTAATTAACGCTTGATCTCTTTACCTCGAATATTGATTTTAAGCTGTGCGGGTAAGAATTGCAATTAAATGAATCATTTTCATAAATAAGAGTATTTTAACTATGCGCTGAATAATGCGTTTATTTAACATTTTGGCATTTTATTGCCGAAATTTACTTTTAATCTATGAAGTTTTGTTATTTCAAATTATATATCATCGACCTTCTCAAAAAAATCGTAGACAATATTTCCTCATTATTTATGGTTGCATAATTTATCGCATTTCTATTTCATTTTATGTCCACTACTTGCAACAACGCTATCGAAGTAGGTAGTAGGTACCAATAGCAGGACGGAACCTCGAGGCCCATGTGTACAAACCTAACCAGAAGAAGAGAAAGAGGGGTTTTTCCCCGGAGTCGGATTTTTTCAGAAACCCGCGTGCGTTTTAAGCCCTTGTAAAAAATAACGGGCCGTTTAGAAACAATGACCGGCCCTTGGAAAAAATGTCGGGCCCTTTCAAAGGAAGGAGGTTTGTATAATTTTTCCTCGGGGCCCGGATTTTCTCTGCACTGCCCTGCGTGGGTAGAAGTACCCAATGTGAAAGTTTAAAAAATGGTTCATCTTGGAAGGAAATAATTAATATAAATATAATTACTTACATTTTCAAAAAATAAGTTGAAAAATTTTTAAACTTCGTTTCGCTGTGGTAGTGTTTTTTTAATGTATTTTCTTCAAAATGCAGCTAAAATTTCCTAAAGAGTAAATTGTGTTTGTATGAAAATTTAATTCAAAACTTTTATACATCTACAGAAATTGGAAAAATATTTCTGAGTATGTGAAGAGGTCAGGGTATGCCTGTTTTTATTGATTTTACCCCAAATTTGTGGTAGAAAACTAAAGGTTGATTTTTATGCGGGATTTGCTCGCCTTGTGTTGTGCGTTTTGTAGACCTCAAATATCAAATCCGAGCAAAATATATCAAATTAATAAATTTCAACCAAATATTTCATATTTTACTCCTTTTTGCCTGCGGTCCAAGAAGACAAAATTTTGAAAAATAATACACAACATGTAGGGACTGAAAAAATATCAAAAAAAAAAGGTTTGAAAATTTTTCCGATTGATTTGAATACCTATTGAAAAAATTGAATAAAAAACGTCCATTTGAAGGGCAAAAAATTGTAGTGTAAGGATGTTGATTCAACAAACTATTCGAGAAATGGTCTAAAAATCGCGTTCTTGAAAATTAGACATGAATAACACTAAAAAGTTGAGCACTTATTAGGCCCAACCAGAAGGGGAAGGGGGTTTCACTCGAGCCCGAATTTTTAGGGGCCCGCATGAGTTATAAGCCCTTGTAAAAAACAACAGGCCCTTTGGAAAAAATGACCGGCCCTTGGAAAAAATGTCGGGCCCTTTCAAAGGAAGGGGATCAGTTTAATTTTTCCCCAGTGCCCGGATTTTCTCTGCTCTGCCTCGTCACTTATCAAAGGACGATCGTCAGACTAAATTTAGGAAGGCATTAACGATGACGTGAGTCCTTTATGGTCAAAAAAATTTTGAAATAACGGTTTTTTCTCGCGTTGCAAGATACTGCAGATTTTCATAATTATCATGATTTCATGATTGTCTACTGATCAATTCCATTTTCAACTTTTTTCAGATTTTTTGCTATTCCTAGTTTTGAAAAAAATTACACCTGAATTTTTATCCAAGGTCATCTCATCTCCAATCATTAACTTTTGTAGTTGTTATCTGGTTAAAAGTGACCGAGAATACTTCAGCATATATCACGAATACTTATTTCGTCTTGAAATAAAAATTACAGGTATAAGACAAGTAAAAGCTTCTTCATTCTTACTCATTAAAATTCTGTCTAGGAAAATATTCAACTTATGAAATCAATAGTACTATGTATATTTCGCGCCATCATTTTGTTTGATGATGGTAATTACCACTACGGTATTTTACTTCTGCGTACAAAATCTCTAAAAAAAAAAATCGCCTTAAATCATATTTCTCAAGATAAAAATCAAAACCAATAAAAACCTGAAAAAATTGAAATTTATTCTTCGAAAAAACCAACTTGAAATCAATTCGATAGAAACGTATTTGGAAAAATTCATCAAATACGACATATTATTAAAAACGTGTTTTTCTTCTCGAAAACCATCTAATATGTTCGTTTCACTACGGAAATTTTTCAACCTTCGTCACGATAATTAATCTAAATAACTTGAATAAATTTGTAAAAGAAATTTATTCTTTGAAAATTATACACTAATTACAATCCCGCAAGATGCAATAACAATCTCTTATTCATAAGTATAATACATTTATTCAAAGTTCTTCTCTTTCGTTCAATAAATAATACTAATGAGATAAAATGCGATGAAAAATTCACAATTTAATTGTAAACATTGACGGATAATAACATTTATAAATAAATTTAAAAAAAGATAGAGAAAAAAAGAGGAAGAAAAAACATACAAGCAAACAAGAGGAAAAAAATGCAAACTTAATTTTACCTTAATAATAACTTATAATATTAAAACAATGTTTAACGCTATTTAAAGCAGTCGTAAAAATTCTACATTTAAAAAGATCTATTCGCTACGAAGTAACTAGACCCTTTTGTTGTGCGCATGACCAGTATCCAGCACAAGTACATACGTGCTCTCGTCAATTAAAATGTCGAATTTTCGATCCATTAATTAAACAGGTTTTGTTCACATTTTTGTAATATTACACCCGCATATAGCAACCCTCCATGACTGTTATATTGTTAATCAACGATTGGAACTCAATATAGTAATTAAGGTATCGATATTCTTAGCTTTTTTTTTGGTGCCAATTAACGTTCGAAACTTATATAAAAAACAGGTGGTTTGAAAAAATTCTAACATCAGCAGGAGATCGTGTATGACATTGTTTGAAAGTTAAATAATAAATTCTTAACCGAGTGAAATTTTTTTCCGATTCCCCGTTGACTCGACCAAAACGTGTTTCTGATTGAGTGATTTATGATTTTTTAATATTCGAGTTACCAATGGGCGAACGTTTTCGAAATGTAGGGTGTCCTTATCGTCGTGATAAGTTTAACGTGATTATGAGTATTGGACGTTGAAATTCGACGTATTACGAGCACATACCACGTCTTAGGGTCTTTTTCTTAAAATAAAAAATGCATGTAAATATTATATGTAATTAATATTAAATATTGCCTTGGTTTACCAACGGTTTGAGATCGGTACCATTCAAAAATTCAACTATTAAAGCAATATTAAAAAAGCATCTTAAAATTTAACACATAACGAAAATCGTCTTTGGTATCCTAAATAAAATTTTATAAAAATACTCACATTCTATTCTACAATTATTTTAATTATTTAGACGCGCGTCTACGAAGCGAGAAAAAAAAACACGTACAAAAATTCAAGTGATTTCCAAATTCATTTACACATTGAAAAAATTTCAAACAAAAAAATAGAACAAAACAACAACATAAATAGAAAAATTTTTGAACAGATAAAAACTTAAAAATGAAAAAATAAAAAACAAAATTCAAAACTTGGCAAATAAAAAAATAATAATAACATAACATAAAACTTAACCGAAGAAGGTATCAGTGTTCGTTGAATTTAATTAATTCTATTCTTCGTTGAAGATTTGGTTTATTGCAGTGACGTCATAGCGGCTTTGGAATTATTTCCGGTTTTATTTCAAACTCATCAAGTGGTCTTGGTGAATGAATAAATTGCATAAAGAAATGACTGCATTTTTGTAAAGACGAAATTATGTATTCATTGTTTTAAACAAATACTGAATCTGTGACTGGATCACAGTGGGGTGGCTGGGGGGGGGGTGAGAGTCTAAATCACCGACGATAATTTATTACAAATTGTTCTTTTCAGCGCAAGATTTATCATATTTGGCAGCTTCTTTTTCTTCGAAAAAAAATAATAATAAATAGTTTTTTCAATTCAAACCACCCCCTCCCCTCGTTTGAACTAATTTCAAGTCTCGTTACATCACTGCTAAATTAAAGAAAAAAATCCACAAAATTTGCTGTATTCTGAACCCTCTTTCTTTTCAAAAAAAGAGTAGTGATGAGTAATTTTTTTGATCCGAACTAGCCCCCCGCCCTTTATTGCTAAATTGAAAAAATGTTCCAAAAATTTATCGTATTTCGTCCCCTCTTTCTCTTTAAGAAAAAAAAGAGTCGTGTAATGAATAACTTTTATTTAATTTGAACCACCCCCTCCCCTCCGTCCGAACGTAACTTTAGTTTAAATATGAAAAAATAAATTGCAGGAAATATGAACTCCGTATTTACTCAATAGATGCAGCCAGTTTTTCGGCGTATTAATTCCAGCAATAAAAGAAGACCTTCCGCCGTCTTGAAGACCATCACACCGTAAGGTATTTTGTTTGGTTAATTCTAATAATGTCTATTGTTTGGATTGCGGTCAAACGTAAATTTGGCCAGCACGAAGGGTACCAAGTCTAAAATCCACATTGCACGGATGCCCTTCACAAGCGCGCAAACAAAATAGAGGAAAATCCTTGATGCAATAAAAAATTATGTCAAAGTTTTATTGCCCATTGCAACCAACTAATTAGACATTCTGCAACAATGATATAATTTCAATTATTCTACCAATTATCAAGCGTAAACTCAAGCTAGTGTAGATGGGATTGAAATTTTCGATCTATTCGTTGTTGGGTGGAGAAGGGCGAGAGGAATCATTGGCATTTGCCCTAGGTACAATATAACACCAATTAAAAGAGATTAAAAATCGTTTCACGTATGACTTATGTATCGAAGTAATTAATTCCTTTCAAACGGGCCAATTAATTAGGAGTAAACGAAGTAATTATAAAGTCGCTTCGGAAATTACGTGGAACAATGAAAATTGTGTCATTAATAATTTCGCGGTGTTTTGACGCGAGTATAGATCGAAGTGTGTGCGAATGTAACGTGAAAATTTGAGGAAAAATGCGCTTGTAGAATTCAGGTCGATTGTCTACCACGTTTATGAAAAATTAAACATTTATCAAATCATTCGCGTTATTGGGTTAACCGGTTCGGTAATTATGGTCGGTCTATGGGAAAAAATGTTCGGAGTTATAAATCAGCGGAAAAATCAGCGTTTTTGGAGTTCGCAGACGTCTCGGGTATTAAACGATGATGATTTATGTAATTCGACGATTTTGTATAGAGAGTTGTACTTGATAAAAGTTTACTTTCTTTGGTGACGTGTGATCGAATATGCGTTACGTGAAACGTTGTGAAATTTTTCCAACCGCTATCGCCTTAGACAACTAAGGTCACTCGAACGTCACTGCAATTTCCATAAACAAGAGAAAATTGGAAAACTACTTTTGTAATATTTTGATAAGCGGAAAAATATCGTTCTTGTTACGATCGGAGTGCAAATACGCGATATTTTTACTAAAATTTAAAAAAATGCCCAATTTTTTCCTAAATACTTAACATTAAGAATTTGCACTTCGACGAACAAGATAGTTATACTATTCGACAATAAACATTTGGGAAATGGTAATTAAAAAAATAAAGGTAGCAGAGGATCACAGAGTAACAATGAAATTTCATGTGCTTATTCAGCCGTTAAAAATAAAATTTTCACCACACAACATACCAATAAGGTAACTAAAACTCGTGGCTGAATTTATAACCGGTGAAGAAGAGGAAAACATTTGCGAATAACGACGCCACGCGAAATTAGAATAATTTAGAGAAACAAGACATCGTGAGATCATCGAGAAGCGTCGATCCCGCGTACTATTTCAATTACAACCGTCGTACTTAGAAAATAATCATTAAAAAACTTAAAATTTTAATACCTCCGCGATACTCGGCTACAAAAAGTGCAAAGGAATCAAAAAAAAAACGCAGGAACTAAAAACCAGATTAGTGAAGCCATCACGGATGATGTTTCAGAGGACCGTTACTATGATGATTAATAACGTGATGTCCTCCGCCATGGGAAACGTGATGATGAGGATGATGATTGTTACTAGCGCTATTGTTGGTTACTTGCTGCTGAGCGCGTTGGGTATTTTTTTTATTCTTCATTCTTCTATTTTGAAACCATATTTTAACTTGCCTCTCGCTTAAATTCAGATTTCTGGCTAGCTCCCATCGTTTTTGTTTGGAAACATAAGCGTTAAACAGGAATTCTTTTTCGAGCTCCAATGTTTGATATTTCGAATACGGTTTGCGTTTCTTGCGCTGCGTCACTTGACCAGCCCATTCTATGGCGTTGGAACTCGCGCAATTGATGCTGGACATACTAACACTAGTTAGAGCACCTGTGAAAGAACAAGGAATTAGTACCATAGTATTTGCGAGAAATGAGTAAAATTAATCCGAATTGTTCTTTGATAAGCATCAGTAATTCATTCTTAACGGTCGTCTCATGTGCGACGAGATAATTAGCATGTATTGGATTAATTACGTTTTCTTCCGATTGACAATTAATACAAAAAATCAAATGAACATTGAGACGGTGAACGGCAGACAGAAAATTTTCCATTTTAATTGGCCAGCCAGCCGGTCATTTTATGTGATCTAATGAGAGGAAACGTAATGTCAGGGTTTAATTGTATCGCGCTATATTACAAAGAAATTTTCACCTTGAGATGAATTTTTATTTTCTGGAAATGGAGGAGTAATATGTGTGATGGTTTGCAACATAAAATGATAAGAAATTGGTATGTGATTGCACTTGGAGGAGTTTATACGTTTTACTAACAAGTTTCATAGGCTATTTTTTTTTACGATGAACTCACATAATACAGCATCATCAATCGTCATGACATTGTGTTAATAAATCGTACAAATAATGATATCTCAATGACATAGTTTGACACTCTTAGATAAAGTGTACAGTAAAAAAGTATATAGGGAAAAGGGAAGTATCTAAGAGAATAGCTCAGTGCAGTGTTGATAGGTTTGGTGATATGTAAGTAAGCTCTCTATTGATAATTATGGGTAATATTCAGGTATTTACAGGTATTTTACCATAAATGGTACAAGTGGTGATGTGGTGATTTTTTCAAGGTTTTCACATGAACTAATGGTGATATTTTTTGTATTTTCTTCCTGGCGAAACTGGTTTAGTGTAACATTGACTTTACATAGGTAGTCGATCCTTTAATTTCATTAAAAATAAAATGAAAATGTTTTATCAAAAATATTTACGCGAAAATTCAGTACAAATTGGAAATCCAAACTAATGAGAACAAATCGATTTCTAATAACAAAACCATAGTAGAGGTATCTACTACACTAATTCTTCATGAAATTCGATTCCACTTTTTCGTCGCAAAACCTCAAAAAATTTCAAACGAAGAAATTAAATAACCGAGAGAAATTTAATATTATAAAATCGTGATTTTACACTTTTTTAGCTCTTCAATTTGCCTTTCCATTAATGCAGTTGTTTAGAAATTAAGCGAATAAGTAGAAAATGTAGAACATCTGTTATTTGCAGTAATGATGTAAATTTTTTAGGAAGAGGGGAAGGGAGTATGTCTTTTTCCTTCATCTAATACTCCAGTAAAATTAGTTTAAAGTAAGGATCTACGTTTTTTGTAATTGCGAAGTTTAGCAGAATAATTGCAGTTTTCAAGCAATAACTCGAAAAATATACATATAGCTGAATTGCAGATGAATAGCATTGTAATCTACTTCATATTCCTTGTCAAATTAGGGGTCCTGCAAATTTCTGTGATGAAGTGACTGACTTTAGAAACAAAAATACTCAAAATAAAAAATATAATTTGCTTGTTGTAAGAAAATCTTTTCAAGTCTTGTCAACTTGATCGAGACGCATTTCTATACATATGAATTATTCAATATTTATGTTCTCCAACGATTGATAGATTTTTCTGCGAGTTCAAAGAAGAATCGATGTAGCTGATTGACGAATTTTGCTGAAATTTTCCAACAAAATGTTTCGTTTGTGTATGTAAATGCGGCCAACATAATGTATACAAAATACACGGTATTTTTGGCAAGATTAAACAACCACGCTGACGAGATGACTGATGAATCTCATACGAATTTCTTCACAGCGTATATTACGCAAAAAATACCTTGATAAAACATCTATTTTTTGTTCGAACGGAAAGATTAATCAGAAAAAACACGAAATAAGACGGCTATAAAGCGAAAGTAGGAAAAAGTCAAGATGTATAAATCAGATATTACAAAACTCCACAAATGTTGAAAACATAGTCGCGCGGTTATCTATCGAAGAGTCAAATATAAAAATAAAATCATTTGTTAAAAAGAAACACATTAAGATGCAACATCCTCATAAGAATCACCCCACTGAAGAATGCAGCTTTTTTCGCGATATTAATTAATCGAGCGCCGCGTACGTCATCGAGTCGTTTCCAGTCTGAACGCTTCGGTGATGCTGGGAACCTAAGTGACGAATTCTTTCTCACTTACGCCGCGTGATGACCAATAGCGGAAGATTCCCTACATACATTCCCAGATAATCTTGAGATAATTTCCGTCTCCGAGTACGAATTCGACGCGAACGTGAATTTTCGACAAATTTACTTACATTGTGACTCTTCCGATCGAAGCGATATTTAAACGACTGTCACTTTAATTCTCATTATCTATAATAGTCGCTCATTACCGCGCGTTGAAATACAAAACCAACACTGATGGATAGAAATGATTTCAGCATTGGAAACCGGTTCATGGGTTTGGGTTAAATTAGGAAAACATCTCGAATAATATGAATGTCAAGCTAGTGCCGTATTTGATTATGTTTTATACGATTAAACTGACCAACATGTCATGTAGAACATCTTGAAATTAATTTGTCTCCTATCAATGTATATTTCCTATAAGCGCGTACTATGTATATACGAGTCGCGAGTAAAATTGTTATTTTAAATTGGTATAGTAACTAATGAGATCGTTTCGTGTGATTAATTTCATTTCACAGAGATTTAAACATTTTTCAATCAATCAATAATTTTTTCTTACGCCCAATCAACTTATTAGTATAAATAGAAAAATACCTTATTTGTTAACCAAAAAGGAATTTATCTGGTTGCATACGCAGAACCATCGAAAACGAAAATGAGCCTAGGTAAAGTATTTTGAGGCCCCTCAATTTTGCATTTAACTGAAAAAATTTGGGGATGATTGTCTATCCAGGTCTGGGACATAGTTCTTCCCCTGCCTTCCCTTCCCAACGACATTATGTACTTTTTGTGGACCATCTGTTGACCCTACTTTAAGATCATTAAAAGTGAAAAATAGGTTTTTTGAAATTTTGAACATTGAGAAGTTTGCATAAAAGTTAGGAGCAAAAAGACACAATGCTAATGGTTTTTACGCCCCCCTCCTCCTCCTCCTCTCAAGATACTTTCGACTGAAAGCAGTTGCGGAAAATTGCCCGTATTATTAAATAACTTAAAAATTGTTGCGCTCTTTGTAAAAATCCAGTCTCGAGACACAGTGCCCCCCTCTTCCTCACCTCCTTCCGACAGCTCCACACATACAATCGCATCCGGAATCCCCCACAAGACGAATTACAAAATAAAGAGAAAAAACAAAATTAAGAAATTACTGAAATTATTTCCCATTTATTAGCAGCCTTGGTTAATAAGCTCGAAGGTCGCAAGAACCGCTGAAATCTGCATCAATCACTTCACGTCCAACTGAGGTGGCGTGAGAATAAACACAACCAGCGGGAATCTGTTGACGCTTGGTATAAATTTTTCAACTTTACTTTTTCGTCCATGTACATCGAATAATTAGGCACAGAATCGAGAGAGTATCGAGGCATCTGCCAAGGTACATATTTTTGATATTCCGAAATTGGAATATTTCAGTTTCGTATCGAAAATACGCGAAGAATGTATAATCGACGTTTAAATATTTGCATCAGATGACGTAATATGACGTTTAAAAAAAACGTAACCGAAAATATTTAATTTTTCGAATTAGTCATCGTTCAGAAATACACCATTAATGTCACTTGGTTCGAAAATTGTATAGACGTTCATGTCGATTAGTGGGTGTTATAGTTTGTACGTGGTTTTCGTTCAAATCATCTTTCGTAATAATTCACCACATTTGGATATGGTTTTTTAGAAAAATATGCAAAAGATACGTTCGCATGTCCAACATTAGTTACATTGTAATTACAACGAAACCGGTTTATTTACGCTATACGTTAATTCTATTATTAGTTACCGGTTTTTTTGTTTTTTTTTTGTTTTATAGAAATAGTAAATTCATCGTTGAAGCTATAATATTGAATGATTACCGAATATACGATAAAATAATTAAATAAATTTTGGAAGCTTATAAAAAATTCAAAAAGAAACAAGCCATAAAACTATTACCGATCATAAAACTGCCACGAATAGTAATAAAAATATCACCGTCGTATATTTACTACTTTTCAGAAGTTTATTCAATAAAATAAAATTTACAGGTGATTCTCGTATTACAAGACTGTTCATTACAAGTCCAAAAACTTTCCACCCTTGTCCAAATTTGCAATTTAAGCATTCCTTCGACATAAAATTTTTTACAATTTTTTCCACAGCCTTAATGTCCTTACCTTTATCATTTCCACTTTGGAAAAAATACTACAAAAATTATAATAAATTACGATACAGTTACAAGCGATAGCTGTCAGCAGGTGCAAAACCAAAACTGATAACAAAATATCGGTGTAATGCCAGAAAAATAGACTCGTAGATTAAGAAAACGATACGGATTACATATTTTTCATAAAACAATGCTTTTTTAAAATAAATATCCCCGATGACGACACAAGATAACTGTAAACGCCGATTATTTGCTACAACCAGAGACGCAATTGACGAGTACAAAGAAGAATTTCTCTGTTAAGAAAAAAAAACATTCAAAGACGAGTGAAAATATTCTTAACGGTTCAATTGTGTTCTCATAAGAACGGCGATCATCGTGCTCGAGTGTTCTCATTGACGAATATCATTTTATTACTAAAATAATACTCGCTTTGAGGTGAATTCGTCTGATGACCTGAATCAATTTTGATAAAAGACTGAATTTTGCGAGGGGTTCCATTATTTATTTTTAGTTGCATAATTTAAGCGCACTATCTTCAAGAAGTAGTGATAAAATGACAAGGTGCTTGAGAACTTTAAAATTTATGTAATTTTCAATATGAGGCTACAAGTAGAGAATTTTTGCATTTGATTGCAAATTGGTAGCACCGTTTACATTTCATGTTCCATGTAGAAATCATTTATTGCCAACCTAAAATATTAATCAGAAATTCTCTTTGGAAGATGAGCTAAAATTGACAAAAAACTTGGTACTTATAATCTATTAAACTTTTTAATAATTTTTGATAAGGTTCCCCTTCGCCTCTTCTCAACCCCTATGGTCAACTGGTAGATGAAGTGAGGTGTCAGGTATCTAATTTCAACTTTTAGCCCACATTTTTAGAACATTGTCGAATAATAATTCTGGTTGGCAACATTGACTGTTCCGAACTCATGTAAATCAATGCTACCAAATTGCAATCGAGGACAAGAATTCTCTTTAAATGGGCTAATTTTTTTGAGTCTTTCCAGAAACGCGTGCCTCAGGATGAAGTTCCCCCTGCCCCTCACTTCTGCTTTCGTCACCTGGTAAACGAATTTAATCAAGCTTCTGGAGCGTTTTTAGGTGATTTTTATGATTAGCAACATTGACTGCTTTAAAGCCATATTAATCAGTGTTACCAAATCGTAATTGAGAACACAAATTCTCTTTAAATGGGCTAAACTTCTTGCGTCTTTCCAGAAAAGCCCTCCTTCAGGACAGATTTTCTCCCTTGCCACCCCTCACCCCCCGATGACTCTGGCCTGGCTACTTGATAGATAAATTTAGCTAAGTTTTTGGAGCTTTTTTGGATAATACAGTAATTTTGATGGACATCATCGACTGCTTCAAACTCACGTGAATCAGTGCTACCAAATTGCAATCGAGAACAAAAATTCTCTTTAGGTGGACTATGATCAGTTAGGCACACTATATATTTCCACAAAAAGCACAATTCAAGCATTTCTGCCGCGTTATTCAAACGCGCATTTATTTTTGTTGACTTTAATTTAATTATTAATGAAATTACGATTGATAATTGAATATTTCAAGTAATTTTTGCGGTATTAAATGTGAGGAAATGCTAAAATAATGATTTATAGAGTAATTCCAAAATATTATTTCTTCATAAAAATGAAGTTTTTGTAATATGCTCTTTACTGAAATATAAATAATTCACCGGCTAATTCAACTAATCGTCGCATAAATTATAAAGATAAATAAAAATTTAATAATAATTAGAATCTGAAAATCATCAAACGTAATTGAAGAAATAATTCGTATAAATTGACCTCAAAAATAGAATATAATACAATTAAAAAGTGAATAATAAGCCTAATAATATTAAAAGGACGAGATGGTTTAATTTCCCCCTAAAATGTTCGGGTTATCAACCGTAAATGAACAATAATAAATTTCAAGCGGGGAAGGGGGAAGGTAGTGTAAACAATACACGCAAGTTAAAATATAACCGAACGCTGTTTCGAGAAATTGAAAAAATACAAAAAAAATATTTAATTTAAGTAACAATTAATTTGAAAAAAAATGACAAAATTAAAAATAAAAAATATCGACGCCGAAAAAATATATCGCTCGGATGGAAATGAAAAAATAACGTAAAATTTATATAATTGTTTAATTGATAATTTATCGATCAAGTTTGCATATAATTGACTGGATGGCACGATGTAATTGATTTATAAGGTGATTCATTCATGCATTCGATTCGGTTCGCTTTTTATTACCGATTAATGATCTCACTTGAACCGACAATACCTTGAAACAATTTAAAAGCTAATCTCTTTTCTTCACCTTTACTCAATACGTGAAAATTTTCACGCGCCGGGTAAACCGGTCCAGGAGAAAATTAAAATCGTTTGAGCACGAGGTAATAAAGCTCGCGCGTTGATGGTAATTTACAGAAAAAAATACGTGATTACTCGATCGTTTCTATTTGAAACTCTCACGTCACGCTTATTGCTTTTTTTTCCGAGTAATATTCGAAAAATATTACTTGCCAGATTGGCGAATTTGACACGTAGCAAGTCAACTTTTGGACAAAATTTTCGTCGTGTTGTTTCCCGGATGTAGGAGGTTTTGGCGATATTCGCGAAGGCGAATTTCTTTAATTCTCGATGCGGAAAAAAAAGAGGAAGTATTTAAATGATTCTTCCTTTAGAATCGGTTCATGAGACATCCAGTTAAGAACCAGTTTGGCGTTCGGTTATTTCGATACTGTCCGGGTATCATTTCGATATGTATCTTAATTATATTCAACCTTAATTAATTCGTATGCCAAAAGATTGAAAATTTTAAATAATATGTTTTTGTCGTAATTATAAAAACTACTATAGATTTTGACCGAGATTGACATCAGCGATCGTAGCGGATATATCTGTGACCATCGAAAATCATAATATATTCAGCGAAAGTGAACCATCTAGTTTGATGTGGGTATGGCGAAGGTATTTTAAAAAAGGATTTATTACTGGAATTTCAAAGGAGGTTCTGTCATGATTGGTTTGCGATAAACTGGGGTCTTCAGTTAAAAGGAAATTTATGGGGTCTAGAATTTTTAAAGAGGTACTCGAGTATTGAAAGTAGCCTACTTTTATCGCTATTGATATTTCATTGGCAATTTCTCAAACCATCCAAGAACAACGAGTAAATTAATTCGATTAATTTTTTCTTTACCAAAGCCTAAAAACATACGTTGTATTAAACGAATTAACATATCATTAGCGTTACCCATCTACGCGTCTAATCTGCTCCTTGGTAAATAAAACGTTAAAAGCGAATAACGCGTGGTAGCCAAAACCAAAAGACATGACCGCTTTGTGGCATGTAAATAATAAACTTGATGGCTCTTTTATGTCACATTTAAAAAATACTCATCCCTCGGAAAGTTGCGGGTGTAGCATGGTGCGTTAAGTAACGAAGAACAGATGTTTCAGAATAGCGCCATTTCTCGCGAATAATTTCACAAGTTTACATCTTCACGTGCCAAGTTGAATTTCAATGATTCGATTTCAAAATACTATTTTTACAAGACATCGATTTTTTTACTCGATTTGGAGCCACGTTGGTGTATACAGGTTCGTAGCATAATGCATTTTATAGAAACCTGCACCAAAGGTTTTATTGCCTTTTTTTACCTCAGACACTAGGTTACTGTGACAAAACGTTTTTTTTCTTTTATTCAAAACGAAAGCAAAAAAGGGTTACTTTCTATAGTTCCCAATGCGCTGTGATGCATTTGTTGCAATCCACATTTACCTGCGCTATCTGTATTTCTTTGATAAGATTACCTTTGGTAAGGAGGAGCGAAATTCTCCCGCCAATTGTATTGTTGTAAATGCCTCGCATCTCGGATGCGTTGGAACGGTAATGCGGCCCGTATGAGAAGACAAAACAAAGCACTTATTTTATTTCATATTGCGCTAAACGATTTGTCGTGTTGTAGATACGGAGATGTGAAGGTGAAAAGGAAACGCTGTTTTTTTTTTGATTTTTTCTATGTTTCATTATGAGATTTTTTTCCATGAGTGATACTGTCACGAGGTAGCGAAGCAGAAGATAAATATCGATTGTTAGATCGCGAAGTTTTTTCGCACATGAAGAAGGGTTCGTAGATGTATACTCGATGTGCCTGAATTGAGTAATTTTTATGATGATTTATCGAGTTTTTTGGAGGGTGAGGGGGGGTGTATTTCTTAACTAAATACTTCTGTTATGACGTAATTTTCGTTGAAGGGAGGAATTTAATTGGAGGGGTGATTAGTTTTAACAATTATACGCAAATAATTTTCCGCTTTATTTTGTTGAATTTTTGTCAAATTATGACTAATTATTCAAATCAAGAAATTAACAAGGGTGATTTTTTTCAAAATTGAAATTTTACCAAAATTATGATCCATTATTTTATCCTTTTTGGAAGATCAATACGAAGAAACATGGTCTATTTTGTAGGCTACAAAAGTATAAAAAATCAAATTTGTGTTTCTTTGCAAATTTTTTTGGGAAGGGAGTAGAGGAGAAGGAGGGGAAATGGATGGAAAGGAGTGGGAGGGCGCAAGAGGAAGTTTGTTGGAAGAACTATAGCACAATTTGAAATTTCGATGTCTTTGAGAACCCCTGTATAAACCCATTTTAATTAATATAGCGCGATATTTTCATAATTTTTATTCTGTGGAGGGGTAAAGTGAGGTTTTATTAAATGAAAAATCCACATAATCAAAAACTACCATTTCAGAAATTTTCACGCTCGTGAAAAAATTAAAAAAAAAATCTAATTATTAGAAGATCCTTTTTTTTAGCTCAGCTGCTTCAATTAATTACTCTATTTTAATGAATTTCATTACATATAGGCCTCAAAATAATGATTCAATATATATTCCGAAGTATTTGCTTTCATGACCCAATGTCTCATGTACGCGAAGCCCCAGTTTGAAATTTATTTCATTTAGAAGCTGCGGCCAAATTGACTATTTCGTCTTGTTATAACATATTTATATAATAATTAATATAATTTATTTGCTTTGTTTTTTTTAAATCTGCATATTTTCAAGATTTTATTTTGAGAGAGTTTCTTTTCACGAAAATTTTGCTTTTTGGCATTTAACATGTTATAAATATTAATCATTCATTTGTAAAAAAATATAATTACATGCATCGATAAAATTAAGATTAAGGAGGAGAACGGTTGAAACACTTAAATCACTGTCGCGAACTTAAGTTGAGATGATGTTGCCAGAAGCAGAAAAAAATTTTAATTATGCATCAAAAATTTTTCTCTACTTACATTATATTTTTTTCTCTATTTTTACCATGTTTTTATCCTATTTGAGAAAAGGATGAAGGAGGGGGAGGTATACACAGGGCGCTACAGAGAAATTCCGGACCCCGGGGAAAAATTATACAGATTCTTTTTTCCTTGAAAGGGCCCGACATTTTTTCTAAGGGCCGGTCACTTTTTCCAAAGAGCTCGTTATTTTTTACAAGGGCTTAAAACACACGCAAGTCCCTAAAAAATCAGGGTCGGGGAAATCCCCCCCTTTTCTGGTTGGGCCTGGGTATACACAATGCTCATCAGCGATTGCGATACCAAGCTGGTAATTTTGAACCATCTAAGTAATTATTTTTGGGCTCACTTGAAATTAAAATACGTAGGCCTAACATTTTATCAATTTTATTATAAAAATAATTTTTCAAGAAAAAAATTGTAATTTTGTAAATAATAGTGATAATAAATTTTTCACAAATTTATAACAATTTTTTTTACTCCTGAAAAGACAAATTTCACGCAGAATTTTCGTTTCTGTTTTCCTTCTGCCCCGCCCCGCGACCTTTTTACTTTATTTTTTGGTTTTTATTACGTTTAGCCTCCTCCTTTACTTTTAAAATTACTAAAAAATTATACTAACTATGAAATGAACGAAAAATTGTGACCAAAAAGTGCAAAATTTTGACATAATATGGTAAAAAATTTTCAAAAATTATAAATTTGTAAGTAGCAATTGAAAATATGAAAATTTTTGCCCTCATCACATTCAAGCAATTCCCGCCTATTTTACTTTTCGATAAATTCCAAATTTTTTAGACAAAAATTATACGATTTCGTATCTCCCCCCTTCCGTATCTCTCTTTCTTCTCCTTTCCTCTTACCATCAAAAATTTCTCAAGAATGTCATTCCAAAAAATTAATTCGAGACTAAGTATTTAAACAGTGGGGGGGACTATGACTTAAAAAATACTCGAATATGATCCGAGCGAGGGGAAGGGGGCCGGAGTGCATTCGAAATCAATTATAAAAAAATCAATCGATCGTTGGAATGTCACTGTTACACTTCGTACTAAAAAATGCAAAAAAAGTACCACTGAGTCATACGACTCACACAAAAAACATGCAATTCGATTAATCGAACTATCTTATAAAAACCGAACGTGCGAACGAATTAAACCTAAGCGACGAAATACGAGCGGTGCAGGGGGGATGGTAAAATGGGCTAAATATACGTAATATCGACCTCATCGCGTATAAACCAGTTCCATGAGTTCGACGCGATGACAAGATCGAGCAGCATTCGTATATGTGGACGAAATACCAAAGAGAGAAAAAAACCGTTGACGTATGGTTCCTCATGTACGCAATTCGTCAACGCCGCTTTAGCGGCGTTTAAAGGTTAATTCGAAGCGTTAATTAATCCCGGAGAATTTTCTTGATGGAGTAATTGACTGGTCGTTGTTATCTAGGCCGGTCGTACATCGTGGTTGGAGTTTTGGGGCGATAATTGGCGAAATTTATTTGATTTTGAACGCTGTATGTTGAATCGCGGATGGTTTTAGAAGCTAGGGGAAGGATAAAAGTGGGGTATTTTATGCAGCTGCGGTAGCACCAGCAGCAGTTCGGGTGAAGTATTAAAATCATGTCTTTCTTACGTTGGCCGGGCGGGTTGTTTTTTTGGGGGATTTTACGTACGGTTGATTTGAACGGTGGCGTGTTTTTTGGGTAATTTATGAGACATGTGGATGGAACTGATTTTAGATGCGTTTTAATAAGCGATGCAGATTTTTATAGATATACGATGATTTGATGAGAGGTGTTGAGTGAAGAAATGAGTTGGTGGATTTTATCGATAAATTAAACGGGTTTAGCGCTTCCGAGGTTTGAAGTTCATTACGAAGGAATTAATTAGAGGTGCTGAAACGTGCCTTGGACTATTACCGAGCATATCCACGCCATCGTGTATGTGATTAATGCGGCCGAAATGCGGAGGTCTTAATGGTTACGGCGATAATGGGTGAAAATTCGCGATACGTTCGTGACAGTTATACCCGAGTTATGGATTCGACGCAGGTGGAAAGAATAATTGATGGAACTGATGACCGTAAAAACGTTTAGCCGGCGTTTAATAAGAAAGAAATTAATTTCGATAGGCGCAGGAAAAACAGAGAGAGAAGTATAGCGTGATTGAGATCATTATAACGTCGCATACATGCAACGTATTGATCGCGTCCTTTGATGCTGCACACATTTCAGATTTCCCCTTGTTACGCGAGCGCAGGCTAAACGCCAAAATAGGGTTGATATACTGACCTAGTTAGGATAAAAATATACATACCTGGAGGAGGATACGGCGACGACGTCAGTGTGTCGGTTGGCGGCGGAGGGTAATTCCTCAATGCATAGGAATCATGGGCGAACGGTCCGGATTCGGCGGCCGTCCTTATACGTTCTTCGCTGGACAGATATGATACTGGTTGAGAATGATGCGAATGATGGGACTCCGGATGATGCCGGCTCGCCGACGAGTACGCCGAATAGCTACACCAACTCTGGGCGAACTGATCACTGCACGAGGTGCCGGTCGAGCCAGCCGAGTACTTACCGTACTCGGGCGTATTGCCGGTGGCAGTCGCAGGCGACCAAAACGACAACGATCCCGTTGGTTTGCGACCATCGCGGCCCGCGATAGGATCCGATGCAAGGTTATAATACGTAGGAGCGTTGTTATACTGATCAAAGGCGGTGGCCGGCGAAGCGTGCTCGACCGGGCTGTAATTCCAGGGCTGCGAGCCATGATGCGAATGTCTAATTACTCCGCTATCTACGCAATCAGCGCCGTATGTGACTAGTCTCTTGGCCGGTATATGCAACGGTCCGGTGTTACTGGTAACCGACGAAGGTGATGTGGACGAGGTACCCGACGCGACCGTGGACGCGATGACCGGCGTGGTGGACGGCGACGGGGATGTTTTTATATGCGATAAAGGTAACGTCGGCGGAGGTGGTGGTTCCTCGTATATCGTGGATCCTCCGCCGTTCATCATGCTCCACCAACTGCCCCCGGGGCACCCTGCGGCGGCGACGTCATGCTCCCCGTAAAGCGGAGCCCCGGCGTCCCCGAGGTCACCGATGATGATAATTTTTGTAGATTCGCAAGACGTACGTCCGAACAAGTCGGTCGTGACCGACCAATGATTGACGCGGGGTTAATTAAGCAAACGTCGGCGAAATCCAACGAAAGCGTTCACGCCAGCGATGTGAAGAAAGCCGAGAAAAAAACAAAGGGAGCGAACAAATTAGCTTACGAAAATAATTATCCTAAGTACACAATGCTTTTTCGAACCTTATGAAAAAAATGACTAGAAACCACGATACACGTATTCATAAATATCGTATTTTTAAGGCTTTTTTATGCCATATTACGAAAATCACCGCGACACAATCGACGTATTTCGATTAATTATTAAATATCCACGTGACGAACTGATTTATTAAAAAACAAAACAAAACGATTACAGTCTATTAAAAATGCTTCCATCGCGATAAAAGAATAATTTACTTTTATGGCGAGTTTTATGGGTTTTTTATGACATCTATCAAATGAAAAATTAAACAAACATCCTTACTAATAAAAACTTTTTTTTCGGTGATTTACGATTTATTTTTTGCTCCTTTGATGCAATTGGAAATTCGAACGAATTTGATCGCACGGCCCTTCGAAGAATCATGAATATTAATAAAGTCGCTTCTTCGTCGCAGCAATCACTCCAACCGACATCACAGCTAGATCACCGAAAATTTTTAGAAAGTCGATCCTCACAATAGTATTTTTTTTTTCACCTAAACCCTCGCTGATGCACTTTCACCATTTTTTTTTCTAATTTTCGATTTTTATTCCAAACACGTTTTCCATTTAAAAATAAATTCAAACGCGGCGACTTTTCGACGAAATAAAAAAAACTTCGACTTTTGACGAAACTTGTCACACTTTACTGATAAAAATTCGCGACTTTTGTGACTACTGTTTGCGGCGCGAATCGCGACACTAACTGTTACTTCCCTGCTTGTGAACTGAAGTTACACCAAGTCTGCGCTTTGAAGATTTCCAACATCGGTATTATCACCGCTCCACCTAGCGGAGTTTCGCTGAACTATTTACCTCGACGGTGGATTACCAAGTTGACGAAAAGTTCAATCCTACCAGGAAAAAATGTACTTTTTGCGTTATGAAATTTTTTCACGAATAATTTTTTTTGAAAATTTTTTTATTGTAGAATTACGCGTGAAGTTTTTTTTAGCGATAATTTTTTCAAGGACGGTGATTTTTCGAGTGAAAATAAATAATTATTAAAATTACGCGAAGTATTCGTAATTTTTATCACGTATAAGATAAAGGAAAATTATTCAAATTACGTGAAAAAAAATCACGTGGTGACATTCTAGGTATAGAAATACGACTCCTTTTGTTTGTGGTTCGAATTGTTCACGACCCTTTTTGTTGAAAGAAGGTCGTGTCTAATTTTACGAGCGAGAAACTAGTTCAAAATGCCTGTTTGGAAGTTAGAAAATGATTCGGTTTGGAGAAAACGCCGCTAAAAAAATTATCAAAATAGGTAAGTGATTGGTACCTATCTAAAGAGACTCTTATCTTTATTGTGCTCTCGAAAATCTCGAATAAAAATTTTTTAAATTAAAATATTCAAAAAGTAACTGAGGTTTTAAAAATTGCAAAAAAAATGTTCCCCTGTGTCTATAATTTTTTTTATTTAAAAAAATAGACTCGTTAAAAAATCAGTTGTTTTTATTTATTTTTTTGGTATTTTTATCACATTATAATTGTATCAAAAAAAAAAAATATATGACTTTAAAAAAATGTTTCTCTTGTGATGACAACTTTTTTTAATCGTATAATACAAAAGTAGATTCATTTAAAAATTCTTTATTTCTTCTTTTTTTATATTTTTTTTTCAGTGAAGAAGAATTTTCATGAACAATTTATTTTGTCTTAAAAAAATATTCGTAAAAATTTGTTAAACTGGAGTTTTTTTTTCAATTGAGAGCAATTTTTATTACTAATGATTTTTTTCTTCTCGTAGAAAAAAAATAGAGAGAAATTTTGATGCATAATTTCCTTTATTTCAAAATTTTTTTTAAATTGAGAGAAAATTCAATTGTTTAAAAATTTTACTTCAAAAAACTTATTTAATCTTACAAAAAATCAAAATTTTTTAAATCAGTCGTTTTTCCTTTTTTTTTCTTTTTTTTTTAGCAAAGAGAAATTTTTATGAATAACAAATATCAAAATATTTTTATTATTTTTTTTGGAGAGGAATTTTCATGAACAATTTATTTTGTGCCAAAAAAATACTCAACAAATTTTTTTAAATTGGAAGTATTTTTTTCAATTGAGAGAAATTTCTATAGCTTATGATTTTTTTCTTCTCTTAGACAAAAAATAGAGAGAGAAATTTTTGTGCATAATTTTCTTTATCTCAAAATTGTTTTCAGTTGAGAGAAAATTCAATTGTTTAAAATATTATTATTGCTTCGAATTGATGATTTTTTTCATCTTACAAAAAAAATGGACTCACTTGAACTTTTTGTAAATACTCGTTTTTCATTTGTTTCTTTTTATTTTTTTTAGCACAGAGAAATTTTTATGGATAATTTTTTTTGTCTATAAAAAATATCTAGACTGATTTTCATTATTTCTTCTTCTTTTTTTCTTTTTTTTTAATTGAAAGAAATTTATATTATTTGATGTAATTGCATCGAATATGACGTTCTAATTTTTTAGTGGAATTATTTGCTAAAAAATTCCAAGTTTGGGCTTAGTTTAAATTAAACTGTCAAATAAACTGGTAAAAATATATTTAAAAAAAAGGCAATGGCAACCATTCCTTATATTTTATGGAGACGTCACATTACTTTTTGTATTTTTTCTCGTCCCAAACACCACCATATGTTTTTTTCCAATTGTAAAATAATTTCTGAATAAAATAGAAATGTCAAGAATGCCGTCATAGCTCTCCTACTGTTTTTGTTAAAAAAAAGTAAAAACCCCTTCAGGCAGATGATATCCTCGGCAAGAGGTAAAAATCTCCTATAATCGTAAAAAAGGTAGGACAAATACATTGTGAAGAAGAAGAAAAAAATGGTAAAAAAAGGCTTCCCTAATACCCTATTTCCTTCATGTAAACCATTACGATGTAGTTTTCATGCATCAAAAAGCCGGATTTTGAAAAAGGAAACACCTCAAGAAGAGTAAATATTTTGACGTTTTTGCACAACGGTGGCAAAAATGTAAAATTATTTCCAAGACGAAGTCAAATAAATCATTAATTTTATGGGCCCCGTTGTTTAATACGTTTTACGCGAAGCATCCGCGAAACATCGAACATGGAAAAGTTTTCAAAAGAATTTAGGGGAATTGCAAAAAGGGTGATCAAAAACGTTGCATTACGCGCACCGAAGCTCGAAGGCTGAAATTATTCTAAGAATGGTTTAACCGGTTTGTATTAATTCGTGCTCGGTGTATCTATTTCCGGAATACATTTTACTTCAACCTGTAATCAGCCATTGGCAGCCATTAATTCTTAATAGCATTCACCAAATGTCTCATTTCCAAGTAATTATTAAACCCGCCTACATGACCGGTTACAAAACCAAAGTCGCCATTTTCTTTGGAAAAAAAAACTTTTTCATTAAATTATTTTTATTGCGGATTATTTTCTATTTCGTGTTTAGGTTGGTTTTTTTTTACTTTACGTAATTATACACATTGAAGCATTCATTATCGTCGTGTGTGTTCTACTGTCTAAAATCTCCACAGAACGTTGAACCGGTTCGTGAGATACGTTCGAAAAAGCATTGTTTATAGATTAATAATTTATGAAAGTATGTGTGAAACGAGGTGTTGTTGAGGTTTAGTAATGAAAATTCGCGAGTGCGCGGATAATTTGGGACACGTGATGATTTTTTTCCTATTGTTTTATACTTTTAATAATCGTTTTTAAAACGGTCTTTTAAATTGAATAAATATAAGAAAAATTGAATATTTAAAAAACACGAAATTCATTAACCTAACTAAGATTTTGGTTAATGAATTTTTATTATTAATTTTTCAAGTTTAGAGTTTCATTGTTTCGGGTTCATTATACTCAACCTGTTCGATTAATATTAATTATTTTTTTTCAATTGTAAAATTTCGTTTAAAAAAAAATTATAACGTAAAATAATTTTAAAAAATGTTTTTTTCATTTTTTAATCTATTTTTATGCAAATTAGACGAAAATGGCGAAAATTAATAAAAATTGGGATATCAAAATTTTTATGAAAAAGCTTGTCCAGAATATTGTCTTTTCAAAATTGCTACATAAAAAGACTTCATTTTTGTAAAGTTGGATCCCCCTCCCAATCGCCCTTGTGGATAGGAACCCCAAAAAAAGGTTTTTAGAGCAGTCTTGCTTTTAACAGGAGGTAGGAGGAGATTCAATTCTTAAGCAATTTCAATAGCGGATTTTTTTCAGCGAGTAACCTCTTAAAAATAAAAAAATATAAAATTTTCCCCTTAGCTCTGCTCAGCTATTTTTTTATTTTCCATTTTTTCAATTTTTTGAATTGACATAATGTTTAAAAAAAATTTATTAAATCGCTCTGAAAAAAATTCTTATACCGTCACATTTCCATTAAAAATATTGACAGTCTATGAAAATATGGAAAACGTGATCACGTCAAAATATGGCCCCCTTAATTTTCAACAATTTTTGCATCAATATTTTCGCCATTTTCTTCTAATTCACCGTCAATAAATAATTTATACATTAAAAAAAACTTGACGCTC
The DNA here is from genome assembly GCA_003261595.1 of Maconellicoccus hirsutus. NCBI lineage: Eukaryota > Metazoa > Arthropoda > Insecta > Hemiptera > Pseudococcidae > Maconellicoccus > Maconellicoccus hirsutus. The sequence continues at coordinate 38,625 of QBDW01001577.1, forward strand.
TAATTACATGAAAAATGATTTGGTTACATTCGATTTACTTATAAATAAAGCGTATAAATTGGATTTATATTTTATCAAAAAATTTCCCGAAGGTCTTAACGCGGCCTTGAATGTAATTTTGAAGTGAATTGCGCATTTTTCTTACAATTTAAACATACTCTATAATGGAAAAAATTACTTATTAGATACATACCTTGAACATTTGCCAGCGTGATCGCAGGATGAAGGTAGTGTAACCTGGAAAAATATTTCATATCTGTAATGAAAAAAGTTTCTCATTGCTGCACGTTTGATAAAATGAAATTTTACAGTAAAGATATTTCGAGTTTTGTTAGTAAATTAGTTGAATAGATTATATGGAATTTCTGGATGAAGAGCTGCAGAGGAGGTTGGAGGAGATAGGGGACGCTTTGTCTATAGTTTAGTGTTTATGGAAAGGCTCGAGAAATTTCAAATTATTTCATGATATAGGCAATTTCTTCCAATTTTTTCAGTTAATATGAACAAATTGAAGAGAGCTCGAAAAATTTTCCTTGAGTTCATTTTTACTGTCGAGGGCTCTGTCAAGAACTAATTTAAAATGATATTTATACCGAAATAAAAACCCCTCAGAGATGAAGAAAATCGCATCTTTTCATGATAAAATGTCATTAACTTTGCCCTCCCCCCTTCCCTAGTTCAAACAATTTTGCTGTCTTTCAACTGTGAATTTTTTTAAATTGGTTTATTCGTTGTCGCTCAAAACTTAATATCGTTTTGGAGGACTTTCCGACGCCTGCAATGACTTAATAACTTCAGTATGAATTTATTTTGGAAATTTTTACTGAAAATGAACTTTAAAAATCAATTTTTGGCAAAATTTTGCAAGAGAAAATTTTTTCTCGCTTTAAGGATTTTTTAAAATTGTTTTAAACATTTTTTTATCGCAGTATCAAAATGTTTACCACTCTTCTCTAATTATCAAATTTTTTGTAAAATTTTATCCCATGAAAGTCCCTTTCATTGTTTATGAGCCAAACCAACCTGAGTTTGAATGAACCTTGGAAAGTTATAGAAAAGGATTTGATAAGCAAATGCTACAAAATGGCTCCAAAAAATTAAATTCTTTAGGGAAAACACTTTTCAAAGAGATGAGATTTGAACGATAACGTCATATTGTCTGATATATTGACCGAAGAAAAAAAAGGTAAAACAGAAACCAAAAATGCAATGAACTGTTGATAAATCTATTTCAACCCTCAACAACGACGCAACGAGGTGAAGAAAAAGATGCACAGAAGCTCACAAACACGGTCCCTAATGTCATGAAATTTTATTAGTTCATTTGAAAAATGATCTTTACCGATGTTTTGTCTAGTCAAATCGAAAATAGGATAACATTGTAAATGCAACCGATATCGAGACCGTCCTGAAACATATTTCTACGTATTTCATAGTAAAGATGCAAAGCAAATAAAAGTCATTACGCTATTAACGGCGATAATAGCGATGTAATTAAAAATTTTACGAGATAGTAAAATAATCGGTTTCACTTTTTCGCGCACCCTGTACCTGAGGCGAAAAAGAAAACCAAATCGCGAACGCTTGCGGCCATGTTTTTAGCACTGATACGTATTCATAGGGTTGTATAAAAGGGGTATAGATCTTTGTTTTATCACTAAACAGACATCTCATCCATGTTCTTAATGGTGCTTTAAAACGTGACATTTTTCGAGTTTCAGGGTTGAGCGGTTTTATTTATGGGCATTTTTACGGGCTTGCGAGATGACTGCTAAGGATCAATGTATTTTGATGTGTATGGTGTATTTTTTTTTCGCCGGCGTCGTTTGGAGATAGGATTGCGACAGATTTGGAGTTTATTGCGGAGTAAAACAACGTTTCACTTAAATCTCTTTATTACCCCGAATTTTCATTGAGAGAACAAAAAAATTATTCGATAAAGGCGCAAATAAAATATGAATTTATTTGTACATTATCGCTGATTAGTATCTGCACGCTTTAGTGTTCCTTTTCAAGCCAAAGTTTCTGAACGGAGGTTTCCCGTGGCGAAGGAAATGCTCTAAAACGTAGCCTGAGATTACTGGATATATAGCTTTTAATTCTTCCTTTTTTTTACCAGTGAGACGGTATTTGAATTGAGCTAGGATTTTTGGGTCCGTTACCACCATTGATTCGGAGAAACGCAACTTTGGGCGGATTTTACGCCTTTGGTTCCTGTAAAACGTCAGGAAGTTCTGGCTAGCCTTAGTGTTCGCTCCGTTCAACTGGTGTCCGTCAGCCATGGCCGAAGTTACGTCGTGATTTTGAGGTTAATTTTGATGTCTTGAGTACGTAAAAGGGATAGAGCGAAAGTGGATATGAGTGAATTGGCGTTGCAAATGATGGTATCGAAATTTCACTTTGCCTAGCAATGGTTCAGGCCGGGGTCGTAGATGGAGAAAGGTTGATGACGAGAAGGAATTTCACAGAATGTGAGATTTTTACAAACAAATTTTCAGAGGCCATTCCCAACCCCTTCCATACCTCTTAATTTTTTTTGAAGCAGAAGATTCAACGGTTGAAGACGCAGAAGTGTTAGTGATGCTATTTTCATTGTTTTTTCTGTTGATCTTGCATATTTGCTGTGGCGCTACTTGATGAAAATTTTTGTATTTTGATTCAAAGAAAACAGAATTAACATTTCATTCAATGTTCATCCCTTTTTTCACGAATTTTCAAAATTTAAAAATGATTGAAATCGATAGTTAATTAACAAAATTGATCAAATCAGTTACTGTCACGTGTAGTTCTTCATAGCAAGTCCCATGAGTAATGTTACAAAATGTTTCATAACAAATGATTTCATTGTGTTGATTTCATTTCGAATTTATGGCAACACTGTCCTTATTGAACTTTCTAGTGAAGAAACACAACGTTATGAAACATAGTATTCGACAGTGTTGCCATAAATTTGAAATAAAATCAAATGTTATAAAACATTTTGTACTATTACTTATTGGACTTTCTAGTGAAGAAACACAACGTTATGAAACATAGTACTCGACAGTGTTGCCATAAATTTGAAATAAAATCAAATGTTATAAAACATTTTGTAGTACAGTATTACTTATTGGACTTTCCAGTGAAGAAACACAACGTTATGAAACATAGTACTCGACAGTGTTGCCATTACTTCGAAATCAAATCAATTGTTATGAAATATTTTGTAACATTACCAAATTATTGAATTTTCTAATGATCTAGTGAAGAAGAAAAACAGCATATGACAGTGTTGCCATACTAACAGTGTGATCACACAATTAACATACAAATAATCTCAACTGATGGAATGTTTTTCTTTTTGCTTTTTGGAATGTAGCTCTTTATAAAATCTAAACCACATCTTTTCTTTAAAAGTTCCCCCAGATGAGGCAAGTGACCGAGCTAGCAAGACTTGTCGCAGGCTACAAACCTGCTTAATGCAAAATACAAATGTTTAGAAATTCAACTTTATGGGAACTATTTGGGTGGCACAGTAGCATCGCAGATGAACCGTGATAAAAATTCGGCTAGTTTCCCGACTGAAAAATTACTCGGTGTTGAAATACACGAGGCTGGTGGGATATCTTTCGACGGCGTTGTATTCTCAAAGTATATGAAACTGTTGAAAATATTTTTTATTGGTATTCTCGATCTTGTTAAGGATTATTTATGGAGCCGAGCAATTTGAAATGGTTTGGGAACGAAGCTAATGGTTAAATTGGCATCATATGCCTGGAGGCTTATCAATCTCGAACCCGGAATGTAGCCAACTTTCATGGCCACGTTGTTCACGAGTTCGCTCGGTGACCTTTAATTTGATAAAATTCCGAAACCAATTAAACGAAAATAAAAACACTTTGTAATTTGACATTTTTTTTAAAATTTATGTCACGTATGAAAGTGTTGCGTTTATGTTGCAACAGTAGAAAAACCTTTTATCTTAATGCCAACTTTTTGGGATTTCTTCGAGTGCGAATGTACTATAAATAGATGGGTTTTATTGCAGTTCATCTACAGCGACGACGTGTGAGCGAAGGTGTTAAAAGCGTATTTAGATTTTAAGATAGGACGCGGTAGCGTGGTGACAACACAGATGCGAGTAGATAAGCCATGTGGGAATTCGATAATAAAATATATTTTACCTGTTAGCTAAATAGGTATGATGAATTTGCGGGTCCACGATTATGAAATTTCGTTACACTACGTTGAAAAAATACCAGCTTTCTTGATCCTCGAGTTCTTCCTGCGTAACACATTTAAAATTAAAACTTCACCGACACAATCACGTAACTAAAGCTCGTACATCGTCGAAGAGTACACACAACCAAAAAAATCGACACGATAAACCGCAAAATGCTGAGAACTTTTTTCCTCATTAAAACATCGAGTAGGTTTTCGGGAATGAACCGTTTTCGTACGTGCACTTCGTACAATGTAAGAAACTCCAGAATTTTTTTTCCAACGCTCGAATGTAAAAAAACGCCTTAATTGAATAATAAAATATTATAATAAACTGCCATTAAAAAGTTATCTATAATGGAACTAAATGCGATACTTTATTTATTCGAATTTCTGTTTTATTATCGTCTCACTACCCGCTCCCGTCTGTTACATTTGGAACGAGTTTTTCCATTATTTCGAGCCGACTTAATTAGTTAACGCCAAAATGAATTAATTCCGAGTAAAAGGGTTTTTCTTCGAGAGGAAACCGTTCGGTTTGTTAATTAAACGCTTCGAAACGTGTTTCGTTATAGTGACCAAAGGTTACTTCGTAAATCACTACGTTCATCGATTTGTACAAAGTTAATTGGTTCGTATAGTGCAGACTAATCGAGGGTGAACGTACCACGTAATATACGCCTACTTACCTAGATTGGGCTGGCAAAAATATGATAAATGGTATAATTTAATTGTCGTATGCATAATGAACCGTTTAAAAATTTTTAAGTTGTCAGTATAGGTCTAAAATTTACATTGTTTTATTTAAAATTTGAATAAACCAAGAACCAGTAGTATTTGTATTCACACATTGACAAAAGAACCTTCTCAGGTTGTGATCTTGAAATTTGATGGAATTTTGAAAAATCCGAAATCACGTTGAAAATCTTCAAAATTGAATTTTTAATTTTTCAAGAATTTTTTAATTTTGAAATTTTTATCTCTTAGAAAAAGCCTTAAGAAATAAGATGATTTCAATTTCGAAACACGTTCATTAAAAAGCCTCCACTCTTACAAACTTAGTTTTGAGATTTTTTCGATACGGACTTCGATGCTGTCAAATTTCATCGAATTCTGAATCATCTTTTAGAAATTTTTACCAACAAAAAAAACACTCGAATATGTAAATTTATGCAAATCAAGTAGAAAAATATTGCGAAAAGTGTTAAAATAATCGGTTAATTTGTGGGAAAAAAACATAAAAAATTTCCAAAAATTCAATCGTTCTCGTCCGCCACAAATACCTATTTTTTGGAATTTTTAAAGCTCTTTTCTAAGCAAAAAAAAACTTAATTAAATTATTTTTATATTTAAGTAATTTTTCAAAAAATCAAGATTTTATTACATCACTTTGAAATTCAAATATATAGAATTTGCTGTTTTTTGGAGTTCTTGTGAGATGGTGAAAAGGAGCCTCATCGGATGATTATGGTGCAATTCTGAATCTATGACACTGAAAACCGCCATGTACCAGTATTAGTGGATAAATTTTCATAATTTTGATTCCGTGGAGGAGGGTAAGAAGAGGTTTCTTAAACAAGATATCTAAAAATTGTAATTTACCACTTCAAAAGATTCCATTAATTTAGAGAAAAATGGGAAAAGTGGTGTGAAAATCATTTCTTAAACCTTGCACTAACTCAATATCACCCCCCCTCCTCACCCCCACTCACATACACACCGAAAAAACCTGCCACAAGCTTCAGTTGCTGTACATTACGAAAATTAAAACAAAAAAAAAATTGTAAAAAAATCAATAATGTTTCGCTTGTTCTTATTTTTTAGTTTTTTTCACGTTCCAAGACCAAATACACTCTTCAATTTGAATTACTTTCGCCTTTCACTTGTCTATTCCTTCATTTATTCATTTAAAGAGAAGATAGTCGCTTCGTTACCGATTCTATGATTTTACTGAAGATCGGAAGAAAAAAGGAGATTTTTGAATTTTCTCTTTTCGATGAGCTTGAATTACGGAACAACATAGCAGTTCACTTCATGATGAGGATTCGCCTGCCAAAACAACAGCAAGGGGCAAATAGGCAACAAAAATAATATTAAAATGCCTGAAAACACAAGGATCTTTGCTTTTTACAATATTATGTTCACATCGTGCGCCTGAATCGTTTAAGATACTATAAAAATTCCTCGCATGAGGCGAGAAGAAGGGTCACAATTCTCTCCCCTAATTGTCATCGGTGCCGAATTCCTTTTTCGCTTCAGCTTTGATGGTTCCATTTAGATGATATTACTACAACGCGCCTAAAAAAACATGTTCGACTTAAAACTTGGAGAATTTTCGATTAATTTTCTAAATCGATACTTCCTTGAGATGCAACCCTCCAGAAAATAGAATACGTCAATTACCTAGGATATCTGAGGACGCCACCCTTACAAAATATCGATTTTGGAAAAGGGTGTGTGTGAAATTGAGATCTCCAAATGAAGTTGGAATTGTACCTTGACAATAAAACCGCCCTCGTAATGAGTTTGTATTTTCCATTAGATAAAAGAAGTTTTCAGAATTCGGCGTATAACGTCGATGCTTCAATCGACGCCATTTTTCACGTGTTTTAACGAAATTCCTGGCCTGGCCATTGAGTATTTTCAATACCACCCACTATTTAATTATAGGAGCATTTGTTCATCCATATGTTGGAAGTTTCCAAGCTGCAGCCGCGCGTACTAAGTAGCATAAAAATATTAAAATTTAACGTCCAGCATAAAATTGAATTTACGGCGTAATAACGAAGTGTAATTAATTATGTTTTTTTTTATTGGTTTTCTTTGTGGCGTAACGAGTGACGAGTGTCCGGGGATGTGAAATGAGGTATGCGGGTCTACCGGAAAAAATTGGCTGGCGCTTTCGAAGGTGAAGTGGAAAAAAAATCTGGACTCGAATTACCGCGACGCATGAGCTCGAAACGTGTTTCAGCATTGTGTAATTTACGCGTGTTTTTAGTTTCATTCGTCGAGGTGAATTTTTCATAAGCGAGCTAAGTAGCGATGTGTTTTTTCCGAGTTAAAAGGAGTTATAAATTTTCAACCTTTAGTCATTAAGCATCATTAATATCTCTTTTCGAGGAAATTTTCATAAATTATGTGCATCGTAAATGTTCAGTGTGTGGATTAAGTTAACATTGTAGACTGGTTTCGATTGATACAACGTGTTCGGCTACTTCAGGTGTTTGAGTTTTTTTTTTCTTCCAAAATGCACCGGGTTGTTAAACGAGTGTGGTCTTTTTTAATTGAGAAAATCATCGGTATTAGCATAAAGTTGAACCGCGGGGAATGGAATGCACGTCGAGTTGCCAAACTTACCCCGTAAATTTGACGTTAACAGAATTGACTACGTGAACGTTCGAAGGCGCTTTCAACCCTATTTGAAAAGTTTTAAAAACTTGCAGAAATTTTTAGTAATCTGAGGCGTAAAGTTTTGCTTTTTACGGGTATAGAGGATTTGCGAGATAAAGAGCGAGTCTCATCCTACGGGAATGTTTTGGCAGGCGTTCACCCGTGTTATAACGTTATCGACGTGAAACACGTTGACGCGCACGCTCTGCAGTAAAAAAAGCCGCTTCGCTGCGAATCACAGTGACGGGGCGGGGTTAAAAAGTTATGGTTACCAGATACCAGCTCGTTGCTAGGAGACGGGATTATGTCGAGCGGAATAACGAGTTCGTCGGCGACGGTATCTCGCCGAGTAGGCAATCTGTTAGTGTTAAACGAGATATTTTTTTCCCTAAAAGGATTGTGTCGGGTTGAGATTAAATTTAGAAATGTCATGGGAGCGAGGTATTCCGGAGGTTTGTAATATTCTCGCGACGATAAATGGATGAAACGTTTGGATTCGATGCGAGCAATTAATGCAATTTTAATGGAGGTTGGGTCGGGTGCATCGCTGAGTAGTGTGACGAATCGGGGTATTAAATAAATACGTGGAATGGTTGAATTTCAAAATATGGATCGAGGCATATTACATAAAGGAGTTGAAAATGAGTTTGTAGCGACTTCAGGAGATCAAGATATGCAAGTAAATAATTTAGAAGCTGGATTAGAGCGTTTCTTAGAGGCTCGTGTGAAGAAATTCATTAAATAGAACGATCGAATTAGAGTAACCAGACCCTTAGAAATATTGTCATCAAATCAGGGCCCAAAAACCAAAACCAAAACTGGAAAGAATCGGAGAAAACCTACACCAGTGTCGAAACCTATTCAGTTGTAAAATCGGTACTGATATCAAAACCAAAACATTTCGGTATTGGTTTTTTAATATTAAAAGGAAACGGAAAATATTATGTCGCCTGCATCATCTTCAAAGTTATATTTTTAAAAAGATGATAACCCGAATGAAACTTATATACCGTTACAATAACCGAAACCGAAACCAAACCAAACCAAAATAATAACTGAATCAATAACATCTATGCCAAAACCAAAATATTACAACTGAAACCGAAACTAATACCAAAACCAAAACGTTTCGGTATCGGTTTTTAATATTTAAGAAAAACGGAAAATGTCATTTTACTAACATTAAATTTAAAGTTATATTTCTATAAAAGATGATAACCCGAAAGAGACTGATACACCGATACAATAACCGCAACCATAACCAAAACCAAAACTGAATCAATAATATCTATACCGAAACCAAAATGTTAAAACCAAAACCAAAACTGAATTAATAACGTCCATGCCAAAATCAAAATACTAGAACCAAAACCAAAACGTTTCGATATCAGTTTATAATATTCAAGAAAAACGGAAAATATCATTTTACTAATATCAAATTCAAAGTTATATTTTTAACAAATATGATAATCCGAAAGAAACTTATGTACCGATACAATAACCGAAATCATAACCAAAACCAAAACTGAATCAATAATATCTACGCAAAAACCAAAATGTTGAAACCAAAACCGAAACTGACATCAAAACCAAAACGTTTCGGTATCGGTTTTTAATATTATTTAAGAAAAACGGGAAATGTTATTTCATTAAAGTAAATGGTATTTTTTGAAAAAATGAAAAACCAAAAGAAACCTATAGCGATACCATAACCGAAACTGAAACCAAAACTGAATCACTGAAACCTACACCAAATAAAAATGTTAAAACCAAAACATTTCGGTATCGGTTTTTTAATATTGAAAAAAAGTCGAAAAATATTATTTTGCCTACATTAAATTCAAAGTTAAATTTTTTAAAAAGAGATGAAAACCCGAAAGAAACCTATAGGTACTAAAGATATCATAACCGAAACCGAAACCGAAAGTGAATCTAAACTCTATACCAATTCAAAATGTTAAAACGAAAACCGATCCCAACGCCAAAACATTTCGGCATCAATTTTTTAATACGTAAGTATTTTTTTTTAAATTATTTTTTCAACATTTTAAAAGTTATACTCCTAAAAACCTCTTTTAAACGCCATTTTCGGTGCTAAATCGAAGCACATTTTTTTTTCGTTGAAAAAGTTTTTGACACATTTTAAAGATCAGCTAGAAGAAAAAACTTCATATGCGATGTATCGAAAAAATCCGTAGTTTTCATGTAAAAAAATATCGAAAAATCGCGACCATATGCCCGTCATGTTGAAACCGGCCACTACATACTAGCGGAAGATGCACGCTCTCGCGCCACAACCACTTTCCTCGCAATCAATACGAACACTCGTTAGGTGGAAAATTTCAAATTACATATTTGATTATAAAGGCAATTTTGCATCATTTCTTTCAGTTAATAGGTATCATGCTCAAATTGATGAGGACGCCTAACACATATTGCCCTAGGCCTATTTTGGCCATCGATGGATCTTCAATGGTTCATTTTGGTTCTTCAGCTTCATTTTTCCAAGATAATCACCTTGAGTTCAAGCTTTAGAAATTTGTATGTAATAATTATAGATGTAATTTTCAAGAGGGAAGGGGAGGGGAATTTGGTAGATACTGAGCGTTTTTTTTTTTTTGTGACTTGAGTGATTTTACGCAGCAAATTGAGAACTTGAAAAAATTAAATTATGAAAATTGCTCTTTTTTGGAATAAAAATGTAAAAATTTTCTAATCCCTTGAAATCCTCAAGCGAAAAAAATCGAAAATTCCCTTAAAAACTCCAAGCTCTGCTACCGCGTAGTCTATATAAATAAAAACATTTCAACTTCCAACTTCTCCGATAAAAAACGAAACTGAAATGGCAGCAAAAAAAAATACAAAATAATCAAATCTCTTACGAGCGATAAAACTCGCGGATGCGTTGAACTACACTCGAATGAATTTTCATTTTCTCATAAATCCAACTTTTTTGCCGCCTTAGTCAGCATCCAATCGTAACGAAACTCTTGAACATAGAGAAATAACAATGTTACACCGTGAAACAATATCGTACTCCATTTTCATCCGATTTGCTCCCCAAATATGGTGATTTTCGATTAACAAACCTGCTTATTGGAACTAGCCCGGCTTGACGTCTAATTATAAGACTACGTTGCTGCGAATAAAATCGGCGATTTTACGACGGCGCAACGCGAATGTTATAATTTTTCACCGACAATTTAACCAAGCTATTAATATTTTCACAAATAACGCCGCAGCTTAGGTTTATAGGTACAAGCAAGTAAATACGAGATTATTAAAAATTCAACCGTGGCGTCAAAAACATTGTAATTATTTCGAGCACAAGATACGGTCAATGACTTTATAAAATTTATGCTCCTTGGTATATAATTTCAAACTTCAATGTAGGCAGGTTGTTGTTAAATATTTATAAGCTCGCGAGGGTTGTACCATAACAGGAGCTGTGATATTTCACCAAGCCTTTTCCCTTTCTAGGCCATGAAATCTCCAATCTACGTACAAAATCTTCGTCCATAATGTTGGAAACGATTTAATAAATACATCTGTATGCTAATGATTTTTTTTTTATTAAAAAAGTAAACTTCTCTATTTTAAAATCCATTTTGCATAATTTCAAAGATGTTTTCCACATTTTTATTATAAACGAAAAACCGACTAGCGACATTTTTCAAATAGCCTAACTACCATCGCATTTTGTGTCCGAGCCGACAGAAAATCTTATACGTAAATTATTAAGCCATTATATTCTGGTTTGTTTTTTTCTACTCTTTTTCTATGTAATTTCATCAAATTACGTATTCGAATAAGAAATAAATTAACGCTGGATAAAAATCAACCTTTTGCTCTTCCGCGCCTGTATTTCCATTAGTATCGTAATATGCATAAAAACATAAAATTAACAATTTACTTCCAAGTGAAGAAAAAAAACAATTAAAAACTACATAGGAACGTTTTAATTATACATTTTTAATTACGCGTTTTTTAATTCGTTTACCGAAATTTTTCAACAATGTGCATACCGAGTTCATATACATGAAAGAATTCAACCATACGAATCACCCTATGAGGCACACGATCGATATCACATAGAGATTCAGCTCCGGAGAAAGTTACAGGGTGGATTCATTTGCATAAGGGTTACAGGAGAAAGTGCCTTTCGGCGACATCATTGCCACATCGCGCTGTCGACTTTTACGCAATCGAGCTCTCTAAGGTCAATAAATAAAAATTTTCAATTTAACGCCATGAAATACATGAATAATCGAGAAACAATTTATTGGAATCGAACTAGGCTAATAACTCATTCACGGTGGATTTAATTACGTAAGTCATTCAATTCATTTAACCTGAACGAAAATAATTAACAATTGTTCGATTGTTTTGTTCTAGTTGAAAATTGAATGTAAATTTATGAGTTTACATTTCATTTTAATACATCTAGAAATGAGATTTTTTTTAAAGAATTCGATAAATTCGAAGTCAGTTATGGCTTGGCCTATTTATTCACTCGAACTGCCATCTACGATTTTTATTATGTTACTTGATCGTATTACGAACACCAATCACGTTCGAGATTAAAAGAAATAAAAATCGGAACAATAATCGGGACAACATTGTATGAAAAAGTCCTCGTAAAAGTTCATTTTTTCTTATTGAATTTTCAATGGAGAAAATAAATTAAGAGTAGCGCGATAACAAAGGAAACTTTTAATTGTTGAGAAATACTCGTATAATACCACTTGAACTCATAAAAAACCTAATGTAAAGTTCAAGTAGTATTTGAGATTTTTTTTGTACCTTGAGTTTGTGAATATCACACAAAACAATCAATCAGACTTCGACCAATGAAATTACAAGGAATGTAATCAAAACCAACTACTGTATGTAAGTTCTTCATTGAAAGTCAAAAAAATCATAACACGGGGTTCAAGAGCAGCGCCTCTACAGGGAACAAGTTGAGTAATTATTTATCAATTCCCCTCACGTCTCAGCCCCCAGCCGTGTATCTCGTTATTCTTGTGTCTATAATTTTCATGTCTTGGCTATGGCACTCAAAATCGTCACAAAAAAGCATCACGTGGTTGTCATGGTAACCATTGTCTTGACATAATGTTATGCTCATGAGTGACATGTGACCATGTCATGATAGTATGTCAAGTGGCATGATATTACGACCAGTCATGGTTACGAGTGGTATGACATCAAATGAAGTCCTCTGACAAACATCATTGTCGCAAAGTCATATGAAAATGTCACAATATGTTTCGGACTTGTCTGCAAGCTAATTATTTATAATATATTTTGTTACTAATTTTTACCCTCTTTACTCTACCAAAGAATATTTTTATGATTTTTGGAGCAAAATATTGATAATTTTGAATGAATAGATGTCAGTTTCGGTTTTGGTTTTTCCCTCGTCTGTTATTGTTATTTTTTAAATATTTTTTTGCAATTATTCTTCAGTCTTGTATTATTTTTTAGAAAAACTGAAAGAAAAAAAATGCTACAGGTATAGAAACGGAAACTGAAACGATAAAACCGCAATGGAAACCGATACAGAAACCACAAATATCTGCAGTTTCTACGCTTATGATTGTGAAATACCGTAATATCATTCTCTCTCGTAGAGACACCATCTCTAAAAATATCTCCACCGTGTGTAGTTTGTTGGCATGTCTCGTATCCATAAAAAAATCCCAATATCCGGTAAATTTGTACATCTGAATCGAGGTTCGCTGTCGAGTACAGTTGCACACCATTAATATCCTTTTTGGCTTATAATAGACGAGTATTTTTTAGACTGTCAAACGGTGTTTCAGCTGCTGTGAATAATTTTTGTTGACGTCGAGACGTGCCAAAGGTTTAAACGTTCGCTTCACTAATATTCATTGAAATATGAAATTATACTTGACGCGTTTATAATTTAAACCACCGGGGTTCAATGCGGGAAAGATTTAGAGTCCAAGTTTCTCCATCTTACGACCCCCAAGGAGATTATGTAGGGATTTCCTGAGGCGGATTTTGGATAAAATTGTACCGAACGGAGATAGGGTTAAGGAGGCGGAAAAAGCATGTGAAAAGGCTTGAATACAAATAGCTACTTAATAAGGGTGCTGGTTACCCTTTAAACACATGTATACGAGGTTATCGATAATAAAAGCTTGGAGTCTTGATTACCCACATGTTCCACCATTGGTTTATAATGCGGTTGGAACGCGTGTATGGAGATCGACAGGTAGGAGTAAGATATCCCCTCTTTGCTTAATATATTACCTCGTTGGTTGATTAAAAGAGAAAAAAAAAGAGTAGAAAATTCCTACTCATTTATAAACTAGCTATATCGAGACGGATTCAAAGCGCTTGTACATTGAAAGATATTAAAACCAGTTTCAACAACAGTCTCCAGACCCATTATTTTTGACCGCGAAACAAACATGCTACTTAGCTCGAAATGACTTCATTAACCTTCGATGGTTTTTTTCTTTTTTTCATAAATTTACCAAATGACTTTTCTATATGCCTTTCGTCGGTATTATCTTAATATTTAATTATATGATTTATCGGATATCGTGATTTCACGCGATAAGCCCGCATTACGTAGTAGCCCAAGAACAGGTTTCATTTAAGCCAATTTTTTTCGCCAACTTAGCAACGATCGTGATGCGGAGAAATACGTTAATGGAAGAGCCGTAATGGGTCCATATCACGTGAATTCAAAGGGAGCGTTGACCCTTTGTTAGCTATTTCGTTTAAAACGACAATAAATTGCTACGGTATTTTCCATCTCAAACGACAAAGTGATTTGTTAAAGTTGTACGACGATGGTATTATTGTACAATGTAACATGTCCCAGCGAGTAGTATTTTAACCGTTGAAATTCGTTTTAAAATGAAGTACAATAGGCGATAGAATATGGTAGACGTCGCGTATACGAGAAAATAGAAATTGTGGCCTAATGGTGGTCGCATAATGTAGTAAAATATGCGTCGTATAATGTTTTTAAATAAGCGGGCATACGAGGTTACATTTCAAGAGACTGACATCGCGACATATTTAAAAAGAAACATTAGCGGTTTCAATTTATCGTAGAAATTCCCAGAGGCGCGGCAACCCCTTGAATAAGGAGCTTCCTATGTGGCCCCGACCTCTTTGATGTATTTTTTCTTGTAGTAAAACAAAATAAGTGTAATTTCGAAAAATGGATTTTCATCTTTAAGGATGACTGATGAGGCAACTTCATTTGTAGGTTCACTAGATCATTTCATGTGATGAGACAGTTGTCGACTGCTGATAAACTAATCGTAGTCTGTGGAATTTTGCTGATTGTTGTTCCCAGAGATTCTGCCGGAAGATTTTTCACCATGGAATGAAAATAAAATGGATTTTCATCTTTAAGGATGACTGAATACTAACTTCATTTGTAGGTTCACTAGATAATTTCATGCAGTGTGACAGTTGGACACCTTTGATAACCTAATCGTAGTCTGTGAAATTTTGCTGACTGTTGTCGTTCTTTGTGCTTCTGCAGGAAGATTCTTCACCAAAGAATGAAAATTCTCAAGTTTAACTAAATAGACAACCCAATTCAAGAGTCCATTAGATCATTCCATTAGAGTCGTAGTTGTGGACTTTTAAATGACCGAATTGCATTCTACAAAATTTTGCTGACTACTGCTGTTCCTGTTGTAGCTCTTAGTGGTTCTGCAGGAAGAGTCTTCACTAGAAAACGAAAATAGTCAAGGCGACCTAATAAGCAACTTCATTTGCAGATTTATTAAATAGTTTCCTGTGATGTAGCAATTGTCAACTTTCAATGACTTGACTGTGGTTTATGAAATTCTGCTGACTATTGCTGTTCCTCGTGGTTCTGCAGAAAGAATCTTTACTGAATATCGAGAATTGTCAAAACTAATTGAATATGCAACCTCACTCGCAAACTCATTAAACCATTTCATTTGATACGCCACTTCTCAACTCTCAATAACCAAAGCATGGTGTATGAAATTCTGCTGACTCTTGCTATCACTACAGTACTTCTGCAGAAAGAATCTCCAGTTTAAAACCAAACCAAAAATATCCTTTAGGCGGTAAAATTATATAAAAACTGTTTATATACGATTTGATACTCAACGCATCGTAAATTTTAACAGCGGAACAGATTTCATACATTTTTTTTAATTTCAACAATAAAACACGACGCTGATTAAGTCAACGTTTACAAACAAACAATTAAATTGGAAACCAATCATTGTCGAAGATGTTGCTCAAGTGAATGGCACATTGTACAGAAATCTGCTACCTTCTGGTTGTAAATATTCCTCGATACGCGCCATTAATGAGCGCTTTAATTGAAAAATCGTACATTTCGGCAAAACAAACGAAATCGTGGTATTTACTTGACTCAATTTCACATTTTTCAACTCCTACGTAGAATTTATCAAGGTAACTTTGGACCATTCAATTGCAACAATGTATGAAATTCAATTCAAAAATTCGTAAAAATTGCTCCATTAATTATCACGCGTAATTTGATTTTTTAATTAACTCGGTTGAAACAAACAAGCGATCTTAGTATATCGATTTTATAGTTTTTCGTTTATGAAACTCCGGAGGAGGTTGGTTTGTGTACATAATGATGAAATAGTGCTACTTATTCGGTACAAGTACCGTTGCTCATTTTGGTATTATTTTTGCAACTTTGTATTCCACAGCAGTGTTTACTTTTTCGCATCAGGAAATGACCGGAAATTAATATTAAATGTCCGAAGATACTATTATCACGTCATTACGTACAATTTACGGTCTCGTAAAAAGATATTTGATATCTGATATAAACTGATAATAAAAATTATATATTATTAATTTAATTGCATTTTAATTGGCAGTTTACCTTTTAGTGCCTGTTATACTGTTATAAATGCGTTAAATTGTCAGAAAGCAAGTTTTATGACTTCTTTCTGTGTATTTCTGCGCGAAATTATTACCGGGCACGTAAGTCATATTGTATGATAGTTGAAGTCTAGGTACTCCTGGTCTACGTAGTGAACCGGTACATATTCAGTTCCTATAAAACCTTAGGTTTTCCCTCACTAAAAGAAATGTTGATTTTATAATTAAGTTACTTTTTTTCATACGCGTATACCTCGCGTGCTTTGATCGGATCTTTAATTATATAAAAAATCTCCGAACGCGATACAAAGTTATACTATGTACACGCGATATTTTTAACCATGAGACGAACCAATAAACAAATACGCTGAAAATTCTCTATGAAATGTAAGTCGTTTATCGTGTAAATGGAGGAATTCAAAGCGAAATCCATTTAAATTACGAATGAGCTGTGAAAAACTGAAAATTATTAGTGCTTTTAGAACTGTTTAGTGAGTTGCTTTTTGGCGCTGAATAATTTAAAGTTCGTGTATTGGGGTTAATATTTGGCGTGTTTAAAGATAAGGGGAATTTTTTAGAATATTAATTATCAAGTCTTTTGAACGACGGGTGCAAATGTTGCGTGAGAGTGTTGTGAAAGCAGTGATAACGGTAATGGCGCCTGATTTGGGGAGATAATAGGCAAATGTGGAAGTGATGAAGTTGAATGTGTTGCCTAATTGAATCGCCTTGAATGTTTCAGTTTTACCTAATGGAGCAGTAGGCGTTCTGGAATATTTTCCTGAATAGTTATTTTCTCAAAGATTGTTTTCCTGGATGACAATTTGCCAATTGTGTTAAATCTCTCTTTACACCCCTCCTCTTATTAAAGAATTGCAAAAACTGAAGACTTGATATCAATATTAGGAATAGGAAATTCTCTTCGGTTTTTAGGAACTATATTTCTGTAGGGTTTGGAGGACGGTTCTCTTTGAAGACTACAAAAACAGGATTTAGAAACTATTTGCTTCATGGTGTGAGCTCCAGAGATGATGAAGAGGTACTGAGGGTTCAAGTTTCAGGTTTACTTGGGCTTCCATAGAACTTTTTCATGCTTTTGAGGCAGTAAAAAAGGATCCAAAGAATATTTGCTCTGTAGTCTGAGCTCTACTGATGGTGAATAAAGTACTGAGGGTTCAGGTTTCAGATTTACTTGGACTTCCACGGAAGTACTGGATTTTTGGCTCAATTTGGCTCGCCACCCTTGTCTGTCTTGCTCCCCCTTCTCTTTCCTACTTTTGAATCAATAAAAAAGTATCCAAAAAATATTTGCTCCATGATCTGAGCTTTAAAGATAGTGAATAAGATACTGACGATTCAGCTTAAATTCCTTCACACTTTCACAGAACTACTGGATTTTTGGTTCGATTTGGCTTACTACCCCTGCCCGTCTTGCTCCCCCTCCTTTTTCCTACTTTTGAATCAATAAAAAAGTATCCAAAAAATATTTGCTCCATGATCTGAGCTCTAAAGATAGTGAATAAGATACTGACGATTCAGCTTAAATTCCTTCACACTTTCACAGAACTACTGGATTTTTGGTTCGATTTGGCTTACTACCCCTGCCCGTCTTGCTCCCCCTCCTTTTTCCTACTTTTGAATCAATAAAAAAGTATCCAAAAAATATTTGCTCCATGATCTGAGCTCTAAAGATAGTGAATAAGATACTGACGATTCAGCTTAAATTCCTTCACACTTTCACAGAACTACTGGATTTTTGGTTCGATTTGGCTTACTACCCCTGCCCGTCTTGCTCCCCCTCCTTTTCCCTACTTTTGAATCAATAAAAAAGTATCCAAAAAATATTTGCTCCATGATCTGAGCTCTACAGATAGTGAATAAGATACTGACGATTCAGCTTAAATTCCTTCACACTTCCACAGAACTACTGGATTTTTGGTTAGATTTGGCTCACTACCCCTGCCTCCATCTTGCTCTCCCCCTACCTGCTTTTGAATCAAAAATAAACTTCGTAGTTTTTGTAAACTGAGGGGTGAGAATGGAAACGATGAAATAAACAATTGACAAGTTTCCACGGGTATTTTATCGGCAAAGAGGACAAAATGGCTTCCAGAGTAAAACTGAAATTATGTGACCGGTTTTGTCACTTCTGTGCTCTTATTGACATAAAAAAGAGGCAATGTTTTGAAAGCGTAATCATAAAATCGAACGATGTATGAAAGAGTTCAAGGTCACGATACTTGATGAATATTTCAATCGAGAAATGATTACATGGTATTTGGGCATGTACAACGTGAAGTCTTTAATTGAGATGGAAGAAGTGATCATTCGACTGGAATGAAATCTTGAACGGAATGAAAGACTAGAAATAAAAACATATCTTGATGACTGATAAATATATTTTTAAGATGATTAATAAACGAAAAACATGAATCATCTTATTTCACTTTCATCTCAAATAATACTTGCATAAACCTTAAATTCTTCCTCCATCCTCCAAAAAAGAAAAAAATTCCATCAATTCGCCATTTTTTATTCAGCTACATTCGAAAGAAAGGTATCGTTACTTAAACGAGCCAGTCGACTGTTGAGAATTAATACGAGCCAACAAAATGTAAAAGAACTCGAGTTTATAAATCACTTAAATACCTACTCATCTCATAATCCGTAATACAAAATTATAATACCCGATTACCAAAGTCCTAAAGTACTAACATTGTTTTTTTACGACTTTCAATTGGTTGATCCCCGATGCGTTGGCTGGACCAACATAAGCGTGTGTATAAATAAAGAATATAGGTAGGAAAGATCATTAAAATCGGACAATTACCGAAATAATAAATACAATATATCGACTCGTCTATAAAACTCGACCGGTTAACCGGTTTACTTTGGGTTTTCGAGTACAGGGGGCAAAAAGAAGTTTGATTTCTGAATCCTTTGATCGCATGGCGCAGATAATTGAAGTTTCTCATGAGCGCAATTAATCCGAAATTAATGGAGTTGCGCTTCGAATGGAAAAAAAGGTTATTTAACGATCTCGTAAATTGCGAAGTGTATAATCGTTAAAAAAAATACGTTTTATCGTTACATTCGTGCGGTGTTTTTTTTCGCCAAATTGAAGACCCACCGAGCGAATATTTGGAAGATTTTCTCTACTTCTTAAAAGCACCCATTGTTCAAAATTTCCGCCAACAATGTAAAATCACGATGGTAGTAAAATGCAATCTAAACCGTATGTACCCCCTCTTAATATGCATCAAGTTTATATTCCAAAGCTTTTAAACTTTATTAATCCGATGCTCCGAAAGCTTCTTCGTTTCAGGTTTTACGATCGTATTAAGGATAGGATTTCCGCAACGTTTTGAATTACTCTTGTAGTCTGCGAGATCTCGCGACGTGGCTTCATTTTAATATACAATTTAAATCAGCCGTGGCCTGGCGCGCGTATAAAATATTTAATTTCGCGGATTCTATCTACCGTATTTTAATTGCCGCCGAGGGCGGCACATCGGGTGGATTTTGCGAAAAACTGAGCATTCATTGGTCGTAAAAGACGATCTCGCAGCGAAATTCGCCGTCCTTTTACATAACCGTCATCTGATTTATGGTAATTTTCACGCGGTCGCGGAAATGACTTTTATTATTTTGCATAAACTCGCGTAACTTATTAATTTTCAATTAAATCGGTTACGGGAACGTTGCGCTAATTATATTGCATAAGGTAGCGCCTGATATGCGAGACTAGGCGAACCGCGTAGGCAACTTATTCAACACGTTCTATTGCGCAAAACCACACCGCGGTTAACGTAAATAACTCGCCGAAAACATTTTTACGACTGTTTACATGAGCTGACGCACACGCGTGCATTTTTAAATTAAAAATCTGTCACATTTTCCAATATTTCAAAGCGAACCCACGACGAGTTATTAAACGAACACGAGCGTTGAAAATTAGCTGCACAGAGATCGCGAGCGTCTTCGAAGAGCAATTCGCCAGAACATGGTGATCAATATCCTATTTTTAAATCCTTTCAAAAAACTAGAAAAAATGCAATTACATATGCAAGGTTTTCCAGTTATAACTTGACAAGAGGCGATGGTATGAAAATGAAATATGTCGAAGAATATCGAGCACCGCCGCATTGGGGAAAAAATCCGCTGAATTTTATGGTCTAAATAAATAACAAAACTGCTTTTCTAAACTTTTCAAAGTTTTTATGTGACGAATAAAATAAAATTGAATTATACCCGAAGAGTAATAAAGAAAAAGTCCAAGCATTGTTTTCGATAGCTGCGGAAACATATGAATGGGGGAAACTTCGCCAGTAAGTAAATTTAGTCAGCTGGAAACATTGAAAATTTTCCCAAATAAATTTCATTCAACGTTTAAAACTTACCGAGAGTGAACTATAAAAAAGTTACCTAAATTGAATTGAAGGGTGGTTGAGATTTTTCCGGGTTTTAAGGGTTAAACGAGGATTTTAATTATAAAAGAAAAATTAATTTTTGATTTTTCCCTTTTTTTTGTGTTCTATGTTCTAGTATTCCCTCAGTGATTCCTGGGGTGAGAGGAAATAAACAAAAATATTCTAATTTTTTTTTCCCCCTAAAACGACGCAATCACCGTTATATACATTAATATAGGTACATATGTATGTATATTACGTTGAAATTTGTATAAGCAGGCCCTTCTTGTCACTTTCTTGGTGGGGGGGGGGCAGGATCGAAGTTCACGTCAAAAGAACCTCAAAGCCGAATTTTTAGCTGCCGAATTTCATTATTTTATTTTTCACGAATATTTGAATTTGAATTCCTAGCTCCTTCCAGATGTGTTTTTTCGCCAATACTTGGCCAACCGTTGATCTTGTCGATAATGTAATTTCAGAAGTTTGATGGAGTCAACGGTTGGTGAATTTGAATAATTTTGATCATTGAAGAAAAAATCCAAAAATTTTTGTAAAGGTTACCAAAAGTGATTTTTTTTATTTTTCAAATTTTTTCATTTTTTTTAAGTTTTTACCGCAAGTTTTCGATATTTTCGAAATTTTCTTTGGGGGCACTGGGTCCCCCCACAAAAAGCTCTGTGTATAGGTACTTTCATAAATT
This sequence comes from Maconellicoccus hirsutus, assembly GCA_003261595.1. Classification (NCBI taxonomy): domain Eukaryota; kingdom Metazoa; phylum Arthropoda; class Insecta; order Hemiptera; family Pseudococcidae; genus Maconellicoccus; species Maconellicoccus hirsutus. Next base: position 60,219 of record QBDW01001577.1, read on the forward strand.
CAAATTAAAAAATAATTTCACAACAAACATTGTAATCGATTTTTCAATTTTATGAAATTTATTATTAAATATTTCAACCAGGCCCAATTATACTACATACAAGAGATCAAATTAAAATGTCCCACTAAACAAAATTTGTTTAAAAAATTTGCTGAAATTTCATCAAACAAATTTTTTTGGACATACTGCACACTCTAGGAATGACCTCTTACAGCATCGAGTATCGGACAAACTAAGAACTTTAGTTTTACAGCAGGTCTACCTTCGTGTTATAGATATCGCGAGTTATACCGTTGTTGACTCAGTTTCGCTGCTTTTTCTCTTTTCTACGCTTAGCTAGTTAGTGTTAAATTATGCCGAGTAGATAGCGTTACTAAACTATTATAGAATTAGTACACTACGATGGAATGTAGAGAGCGGCACTATTAAAACATGAAAAAAAATCGATTATTTTAAAAATGTAAATTATTTTTGAAGAATTTTCAAAACATTTATAATTTTTTTGATAAATTCATTCTCGTTACAGTTCACGATTGGAGGTGCAAAACTTTGAAAAAAAGAATAAATAAGTAAAAAAATAAACAAAAAAATTATTTTTTGTGAAATAAACATTTTTTTAAATTTTTGCCACATACAACAAAGACTTGTGGGGTTCTTTGAAAAATTTACTAGGGGGAGGGGGGATTCAAACAGGAATTTTTTTAAAAAGAAAATATCAAATATATTTATAACAGCGATTTTCTTGATAATGATATTGAAAAAAATTGAGGTAAAATTTACAAGACGGGGAAAATGAAACCCTCGATTGCCTTGGGCCTGCAAAACCCCCTATCCGGCCCGGTTAATAACGCCGGAAAAATTATAATCACGAGATGAAATTAATTATCAAAATAAAATCTTACTGAAGAATTTACCAAACTTTTTTTTCAACATGGAAAAAAAAATTCAAAATGATTAAAATACAAAATGAAAAAACATAAAAAAATCAAACCCCAATAAAACAGATAATTTATAACCAAAGATGACGATTTTTCTGTAATCTCCTTTGAATTCAAGTTCAAAAAAAATCCAAAAAATCAAGCGACTCGATGAAACATGAGATACTCTTGATACGTGTGATATTATCTTACAATTTATTTTTTTAACTAATCCATAGACATAAAAACTTTTTTACATCTACGCAGATTAAAATCGTCCAGTCGTTAATTTCGTTTTTATTACGATTTGAAATGGAATTTGAAAGCTGTAGTATTTCCATAAAATGTAACCATGTAAATGAAGATTTTTTTACGGTAGTGGTAATGCTGGTAACATAAGGTTAAATGCGACTTTACACATTGTAACTATAATTCAAGAAGATCTTTTACAACGTGATGATTTTTTGTGTGGTCAACTACACAACGTAACGAATTACCCCTTTTTAATATGCAAATTAGGGATGATCGGATTCCTTAAACATTGTGGACAACTAACAAGGTCATTGGGGTAAGCACCCTTAAAAAGTGAAAGTTACCTTACCAAGGCTATTTCGCACCTTTAAAAAATTAGTATTTGTTGTGCCATCGATAGATACGAATGATCGTGATTTTTAGTTAATTTCTTTATCAAATTTAAGTTACATTGGTGCGAATTTCTTCATTAGGGGGAGTTCCTGCGTAGAAAGAGCTCGGTAAGTAAATTTTCTTTTACATGTAATTCTTGCCGGAAATAGTAACCCTATCTAAATCATTTTCGGAAAGACGTTTTCCCCTTAGTACGACACTTTAATGGACCACGTCGCCGAAAGATCGGTTAATTTTTCTTTCAAAGTGTTTTCGTCATGGTTCATTCCATGTGTTTGGTATTTTTCATGCTACGCTCAACGGTTAGTTTATTTTTGTAATACGAAACTATTTTAGAATTCCCTACTTGCAGTATGCCAAAAATAAGGGCGACTTGATATTCGACGAAGGCGAAGGAAATCCTAAAATACCACGCTCCTCCTACTTCTTGAAATATTAGATGCTTAAAATTAAAGCCGGTTTGTCAACTTCAACGATGGCCGAATGGTTAAACTAGCTAATGGATGTTAAAACTGAGCTTACTTTTTACATCACCGGAATGACTTTACATCTCTTGAATTTTCAGTGCACTGAGGATAATCTGAAAAATTAAATTTATATGAGTTTTCAATTTACAAAAGTCATAGACCTAGATATTCATGAAAATTAAATCAATTGCAAAGTAATGAATTATTTTATAGATACAAGCATCGCATCGCCTCGTTTTTTTCTTTTTCTTCATGCAGCAGTTTCTGAGAAAACAGCGACCAATTTACTTGTAAAATGCAATATTATCCAGACTATTATATTACTACTCAATTTCACAAAAAAAAGAACTACAATATGACTTGAAGTAGGGCCTGTTGTGAATCAATGAAGAATTTTTTTCAAGCATACTTTCATCAACTTTTTTGCTTTTTGGTTTTGCTAACAAATTTTCAAAGCATTCAATTTTTTTTTTAAATTACCAGATATTTACAATCAGGCCTCTTTTTGTTATTTCTTTTTTGGGAGCACGCTAATTCTCAGAAGTTGTCGGTCCATAATTTTTTGCACCTCCCTCCTTAACCTTTGGCACTACGTTTTGAGGAAAAAAATCGAAGTACATTATTTTTTGAAATTTCCATTGAAGGCACTGTGTGCCCCCGCGTACCCCCCAAAAAAGCTCTACTTACAATCGATCTAACTTCTTATTTTCAATCGCATCTAATGCATCGTGTCTTCATTGGTGAAAAAATTTCATTGAAATTTACATTTTGATGGACACCATTTTTACACAAGTTCATTTGTTTTCTTGATTTAAGGAAAAGTTTTCTCCTATTTTTTAATTATTATAACTCAAAGACGAGAAATTATTTAATTATATTTACATTTATCACAAATGTTCGCTTATGTCCTTGGCTGTTATCAATTTTATAGAAGAATCTGTATCACTAATTGAACAAGCACATTGTTTCACGTTTCACTGTTTCACTATTTATTATCTAATTTGATGATTACAATAATCAACAAAGTATTATTTTAATTGATATTGCAGTGGATACGATATTTAGTTGAATTAGTTGAAATATAAGTTTATCCATAAAGACATTGAAGAAGGCATTGCAATCAGGGGCTGAGACCAGAACGTTTTTTCGCTTGGGACTCAGTTAGGTTTCGGGTACGGGTGTCGAAATTACAATTTTGGGTCTTGGGCTTTGGGCCAGGGATCAATTTACCAGGGCTTTTCGGGTTGTAGAGCCCAGGCTTGGGAAAGATCCAACCCCTGAGCGTGAGTAGTAAGTAGGAAGTAGTTGAGTACTTCGTCATTACAGTTCTGAAGTCTTCTGAATTAAGCTAATTTCGAAATTATTCAATATGCCTTATTTTTACTCATCGCTTATTTGATTCTGATTAATTATCAATATTTTTTTATTTATTTGTAGTTGCTGCGAAGAAATTCTAAAATTAGCGCAATGTAGAATAAGTACTTCAGAACTTTGATGATGTAGTCCATTGATGTTTTGTTATATAATGTCTTTATGGAAATCTAATTAGGTATTTCCACTAAATATTACAAACATTACAATATCGACCAAAAATATTCGATAATGATGCAAATTTGACGCAGACAACGGAACATTATCACTTGTTTATAGGTGATAAAAATGTGCCTACTAAATTGATAACAGAAAGGGGCAAATAGGCAATAAAAAAAAAGTAAAAAGTTTCATCAAAAGGGTTGCGTTATTAGATCTTAAAAATTGTGCTTTTTTTCTCTCCAAAAAAAATTAAAATATTCACCTATTTCACAAAAAAGTTAGGTTACATGTTTAATAGATAAATGACTACCCCCTTCGAGAGTATCATTTTCAAAAATCAATGATTCGACTATAAAAGTTGTAAGTTGAAAGTTGATATATTGAAACGTTCTTCGACATGGCATGTTAAATAATCGATCTTTGAATTTAATTTCAGTTAAACCGAAATAAAATAAATATTTATGACTTTCTTATTATAATATTTTAAACCTTCATGATGTCTTTTGTCAACCTGGTTTATTAAAGATTTCTCCTAATGCCTCGATATTTGATGAAGATTAAAATAATTTGAATAGAAGGAAGAAGACAACAACTACAATATGAAATATGAATATTCCAAAAAACATTTCAGAGCCTAGATTTTTATGGGAAAAATTAGCTTGTTTCTCTTAGCCATGGTAGCAGATCTCATTAACATGAAGTAGGCTATTTTAGTAATTATTTTTAAAAGTACTATTGTAAAAATAATATTCGAAAAAAAGTAATATTAACCTCGTTGGGAAAGAGTATCGGAATGATTCTCGAAATTTTCAAATTGTTCGATGAAAGATCTTTTTCAGTTGTCAATGCACTTTCGAACTATAAAATTTTGAAATTAAGGTATCTCTGCTACCATTGAATTTGTACAATGTATAATTATATATGCTCCAGAAAATAATCCATTGGCGTTAAATTTCGTGCTTGATTTATTTTTCTTTAAAGTCGAAGTAGTTGCGTGAGATTTTCGAGTTTTAGGTTATTTTTTCAACCTCACGTCCTCACAATGTTGAGATTAAGTTGAACTACGAGTACGTTGTTCATAAAATGTAACGAAATAGTACAAACGTTCAAATCTTTCAAAATCGTTACCTTCAATAACAAGGTAAATTTTTACGATTTATATAACATTAACGTTTTGTAAATTAAATATTGAAACAATATAAACAGAGTGATTAAAATTTAGAAAAATCTCGATCGAATATACAATGTATTTCTTAAATTAACTTTTTTAATTACTTCTCGATGAATAATCAAACATGAAAAATTATTCTTTTGTTTTACTGCTCGACTCCGTGAAGTCGCCAGGCTCCGAGTTTGACCTGTTGAAAAAAGAAATACCAGAAAACCGGAATATGTTAGCGAATAGGCTATCCAGATGTAGCGTATAATTGCCAATAGACATAAAAAGTGATGGCTGCTTTTCGAGACACGTTCTTAGGGTGTGGTTTAAATAGCCGCAAGAACCAGTCGCAGTTCGCGTCATGGAAATAGTCCAAATTTCGTTGACAACGTCATCTTCGAGGTGAAACAAACTGTCGCCAAGTTTTTCAAAATTTCCTGTATTCTGTGCCGCCAAGATCGTAGGTGGTTTTTTTTTCGAGATCGAAGATTTATATAGAAAAGGAACTCGCTGCGAGTTTTTTGTCGAGTTGTAAACATGTTGCGCAGGTTTGAATGGGGGTTTTACTTTTTATATTCAAATGAGGCTTAATATATTCGGGAATTGTTTGGTGATTGATGATGTTTTATTGGGGTGAGTTAATTTCCTTAAACAACTCTCGTTTTCGAGTCGGCCTTGATTATCAACCCTCGATTTCAAGGTTTTTCGATATAAATCACAAATCGGGTAAGTCCATTTGATGGGGGTGGAAATGATTTTCGCGTTTGCATCTGCGTGTACTCTCGAAGATCTACCAGCTGCGTGGATGCCATCGATGTATAGAAAAATCTTACGAATTTAATTTAAAAATGAAATATCGACGATTTAATTAAAAGATATCGTTATTAGATGATAAAACGACACGCCCAGATAATTTTTATAACGCGTGCGCGTATTATTCGCGACTCGCGAGGCAATAATTTTTTATGAAACATTTTCGAACGTTAAACGGCGTCATACGAACCGGAAAAATAAACTACGATTTTATAATGAGCTAATTTCGGCTTGAATTACGTGCCATAGGTGATGGCATCCAACAATGAAAAGCTTTTGAAAAAATTAACACTCGGGGTGAGTTTTTATTATCGTCTTAATGGCGGCTAATTTTTACTATAATGATGGCGATCGCGTGAAAAATAATTCCGCACGAATAAAATTTCTCGAATATGGTAGCAGATTCGTTGCGTATTGGCCTTCGGATCCCCTGTTCGGCCTGGTTCGTTGAATTTAATTATACTTTTAGAATTCACCTATTGTACATTTTTGGTCAAATGTGCCAGAATAATGCCTCAAGTGTATTTACGAAGTTTACCTGAAATGACGTAATTACCTTTATAAAATTGTCTATTTTTTTCATTTCATTAGTGACAAACGATTTAATTCCTGCGAATAAGTCAATATTTATACAAGACGAATGGGGTATCCACGTCGTAAAAATTTTTTCAAGTTTGGAGATAACTAAAATGATTATTTTTATTGGTATTTTCGTGTAGTCCAGGTGATAATGCGGCGCGTCTGCGGAAATCACTCGTGTATTTTGTGAGTTTCTTGTGCCGAATGAACCAACTGCTTTTGTGCAGCTTTCATCTTGCCTTTTATGTGTTGAATTCACACTCAATTGTGTTTTCGGAGAGTGGATCTAAGAAATACGATGATTTGAATTGAATTTTCAAATTACTTGGATATGTAGTTTTCAATGTGGCTGAGAAAAATATTTAAAATTTAATTTATGAATGAAAATTAAGATAAGTTTTATCAAGGGGTATTTTAATGCTCAGCTGCTTCGAAAGTTCGTCGCTGCCCAAAGTTTAATCAAACCCCAAAGAAAAGCTTACATTGAAAAGAACGTTATAGTTTTTGAAAAAATATGGTGAAATTATGAAGAAATTTAAAAAGATACAAAAAAATTGTCGATACAAAAAATATTCCTTTTTAAATTTTCAACAACTTTTATTTCAAATGTTTTTTTCTCAAATCACCCCAAGCTCCACAAAAACGCCCCAAAATGAGTATTCTGTAAAAATGGTGGTTTGCAAATTTTCACAACTTGTCATAAATTTTTATATTCGACAGATTATGGTTTTTTCGGAGGGATGAAGAGAGAATTAAGGAATACATAAAATTTTGGATTTATTTAGGTACTTTGCGAAGCTGAACAAAATTCTTTCCATTGATTTGGTTGAGAGTAATTTGAATGTTCTCAACATATAAAATCATCCGACGAATTAGCCTATTTATGAAGTGAATTTAATCAAATTACACAAATACTTTTAAAAATGGGGTTCAATTTTTATGATTATCATCGTATTACTAAAAAAAATTGGTGTATAAGAAAAAATAAAAAGCAGAATTGAACCAAAAAATTACAACGACTGGTTTATAAGTCATCACAGATCACACACAACTTAAGTTTTGATCAAAAACAATTTCCAGGAATATTTCGATCTTATATTTGTTTTTTGTTAAAATTTTCAAGGTTCAGTGATTTATCTTTGGAAAATAATAATTTCTCATATCAAATGCTTCAAAATCGTAAAATGTCATTTTTAAATTAAACACTTACATAGGTATGCAGATTATTTTACTCGAAAAATATTTCATTTTTGGCTTTTTTTGAATAATTTCTAGAATTAAAACAGAGCAGTCGTAAAAGTTTCCTCCCTCTGTTGAATCATTGAGGGTTCACGATAACTTTTTGACCCTCGAGTACTTATCTGCCACACAAACAACCCCAAATAAAAGGGAACATTTCACATTAATATTTTTATTTGCGAATGAAAAACCAAAGGAAGTTAATTTTGTATAAATTATTCGAAATCTTCAGGTAGTTAAAATAAACCACATCGATTACGAACCATCAAATCAACGATGCTTAAAAAACACCCTCGAAGAAAATCACCCTCGATCACATTCAATTTAAAAAACATTGTGAAAAAACTCCATTCAAAAGGTGATCTGGTATTTTCATCGCATCTCAATTGTAAATTAAAATAACACCGATGAAAGGAGGAAAGAAAAAGTTGATAATGAAAAACTAAAACATATGTGTACTCTGCATATATAATGTAATAAAAAAAGTAAACATTTTAAAGTCATTACCTGATTACTCGAATAACAGATTGCTCGATGAACACACAAACAAATTAACAATATGTAACATAAAAATATCAAAATTTTTACCAATGTTTTGATAATTACAAAAACAAAAAAAATTATCTTTTTAAATTTAATTACAAATTTATTAAGCAATTAACGTCATATACGAGTGAATTTATTAAACGCGAAACGACTTTATAAAAATTTTACAAGAGTCGATCAAAACGTCATAAAATTGCACAAACTAATATTGCACTGAGTATAAAAATATTTTCTATGAACCGTGCTCTGCAGAAGTTAATAAAAAGATTATGCGGTAAATCCGTCCCCGCGGTTAGGTCGGCACGCGGGGGCAATATGGCGGCCGGTCGTGGACCAATCCCTATTAGAACAACGGGTGACGTCATAAGCTGTGACATGTAATCTTAACATTTTTTATTTGAAACTTCACCTTATTACCTTATAAACACGACAAGCAGCTACTTTATACCGAAATTGCTTTCTTATTTGTAAAGGGTCTTGATCTTACCGCTTTATTTTAGTGATGCGAACGACCGTCGTGGGGCGTGTTTACTTTTTTCCGGAGATTTTTCGAGGTTGGGAGTATTCAGGAGTTGATACGGATTTTCGGTTGAATCGAGTATTTTTTGAGACGCGGTTTGAGGGTTAGTCTTCCCTAAGATGAGTAAATTGTTTCCCAATTTACTTTATAGTGTGAATATTTAAAATATTGGCGTTAAAAAAATAATAAAAAAATAATGTGTTATTCGAGGAAAATTGAAGCTCCTTAGATTTTTTTTTAAAGTTCGTTCTACAAAATAAAATGTTCAAATTTTGAAATAAAATGAGTATTTAAAAATATGACATAAATTTACAAACTTAAGAATGATTAAAAACCCAGAATAATGCATTGAAAACGATTCTACAGTTTTTCCTCAATGACTCAACATGTGCGAATTTCCGTTTTAATTCATTTCCATTTTCCGTTTAATGTTAAACGCCTCCTCGAATAAGATGAGTGTAGGTGAATCAAACCAAAGAGGATTTACAAATAGATAAAAAGTTCGATAAGTTTTCTTTTAACTGATCTGCTACCATTTTTCTGATATTGGGAAAGGAGCCTGTTATGGCAGCATCAATAAATTAAAAGAGCCTTTTTTTCGAATAATTGAAAACTTTTACTTGTAGCGGAGTTTTTTTCGAATGAATGATCCTAAATTTGGTAATTTAATCTTGTTTACCTAATCATGTGTTTTTTGGCAATTTTCCAGTAAATACTTGTAATTTTCTTGATTACAAAATTTGATAAAAATCACTCCTTGTGTTTTTACTGTTCTCCTTCTTTCTCAGATGGAAAAACCGAGAAAATTTTTATTGCGAGTTGGATTAATATTTACAATTTTTTTCTCGTAATGTTGAATATCATGTATCTCAATTTTTTTAAGATTCGTGAAATTTTATGATAAATGGTAAGATTTTCTTTAGCAAATACTTTCCCTTATTCTGAAATAAATGCTTAAAAATACTTTTTCATGCAAAAAACATGTCATTTTGCTTTGTACATTTTTAAACATGAAAAAAAAAAATAAATTGATACAGGCAAATTACTTTTTTTTTGATATATTTTACTCTTCGATACCCATCTTAACGCGGTTCTTGGACTTTTTTTGCGCATTTCAACTTCATGCTGAATATTTTTGCATATTTTAACCATTTAATGCCCATAAAACACTTTTTTTAGCGCATAAAAATCCTAATCACGATAACAAGGAATTGAAAAAGTGAAAAAAAGTAGAATAGAAATAAAAAATTATCGCGATCGTACCATTATAACGTTTTTCGTTCTTTCCTCGGTTTTTCAATTCATGAATTGCAATAGTTTAAAAATTAATCATTGCGTTAACTGTCGGATCTAACTTTTTACTTTTTTGCCAAAAAATCACATTTTTATCAAATTTTTAGTATTGAGGTGCTTATTTAGGTCAGGCCCATTGAGAGGAAAAACCGACCAGGGGCTAATATTATGGGACCTTCCATGAACTGGGAGAAAATTACCAAAAAACAGGAAAATTACCTGTATCTGAGCCCTTGAAAAAATCAGGGCCTGGAAGTGCCATCTTTGCCCCTGCTCGACGACACTGCTATTTATGAGATTAATTTAAATAAACCGAAGCGGAAACTTAACCACAACACATTCCTGCTCTAAATCATCACGAAAACAAATCCCAAGGTATCTCGATGACTGAAACATCAACCTACGAATTCCCACAAACACAATTTATAGAAGTGAAAATTAAATGTAAGATTGTATCGGTTTGAAATTGAATATTGGTTACTTTGTTGGTTGTGTATCACGTCGTGGTATAAAAATATACAACCCAGAGTTACATTTCAAATAAGGCAGTAAAATTAACAATATAGATAAGCCCTTGGATCTAGGAGTAGAACGTGTACGAAGCATAATAAATCGTATGAGAAGTGGTTTTTTAGTAAAAACAAGCTAGAAAAAATATTCGGTGTGAGAAATGGAGTTTTTTCGTGTCTTTTTCATAATAGACGCGAAGGCAAAGTGCATAGAAAGTTATTTAGATTAGGTGGATTTTTTCTAACCTCTTTGGAAGGTTAATGCACGAAAAACCTTCGATTAGTTTATTAGATTTTATTACACGTTGAAGCTGCGGACTGTGGGGTTTTCTCATAAGCGGATTTTTTGATTTGTTTTAAACATGTGTTTGAAAAATTAAGCCATCTTGTCAGACATGTGTTTTGGGAACTCGCGTTATTGCGACTTTGGAAGTCTTTCGAGTGAACATAAAAATTCGATATACCCTGCCGAAGAAAACTTCCCTTTGAAATACGATACTAAGATGTATAAACCGTCGTATGTCACCTAAAAATACCCCGTCTCAGCTTTATACATCGAGTGGATTTTCATCGAGAGTTGATTTTTCGCTATAGAAGTTAAATACCCTGTTTAAATGAAAATAATACGCGTTTAAAGCGCTCGTCGTCGAAAACACGCAAAACGTTGTGGTTTGAATGCAATAAATGTGGTTGTTGAAATTGATCTTGAGCGTATTGAAAACGTTCGAGCTATTAAATTTAATACAAAGAAATAACAGAAAAACTTATAATGGCGTTTTATTACACATCGGAGGGGATAAGGACTAAACACTTCATAAAGTTTTTAATTTCTATCAGGAATATAATGGAAGCGAAACGTCGAGCAACTTAACGGTCGATCACGTCAACTCGGCAACCGCCGAGAAATGGAAAATTTCCAAAATTTCGAAATTCTAAATGTCGTCGAAGGGTTAATAAACACATCGATAAAAGCCTACGAAAAAAGCGAAAGTTAAAACCATGTAATTGCTTTGTAAAAATAAGTTCCATGAGACATAACACGTACTGTTCAAATATACAAGGCGGATGATAAAAATATCATAAAATTTATTTATAGGCGATAAAGCATCGGACCTTTTATTTATTACAAACTTAAAAACAAATAAAATGGCGTTCATAATTCGCACGTACATTTAGCTCAGTTGCTAATGAGGTTTTTTTTTCATTTGCGTTCACCGAGGTACTGCATAACTAGCAAATCGACCTTTACTCGTAAATTTTATTGAACTTATACTAAATATAATTTCAGCAAGACGGATCGATAATAGAATTATTTTCGGGCGTTAGGCAAATGGAATGTAGTAATTTGGAACCCGGTAAAATGAACGGTATCCGTTTTGTGCTGTAGTTATTCTAATGGAGTGTTTATAGTACCATATTTGTGGCTTATTATTCATAAATGCTGGTAGCGTTTAGTCGCAAATCATTTAGGTATGCTGCTCCGGCGTAATTAATTTTTTCAATAATAAATTAACTCCTGGTTGATGAATGAAGTCGTTTATGAGCTTACCTGTAATTCGTTCGAGCTTTAGATAATTTTTGCTGTGACCTAAATAAGTCACAGCGAAAATCATCAGTGATCAAAACAGGCGAAGGGAGTATTTTACCTCGAGCCCGGTATTTCCAGAAGGACTCTAGAAATTTCAAATTATTTAATAATACTGTATATAACATAGCCAATATTATAGGCCATTTCCCCAACATTTTTTCAGAATTATGTACAAATTGAGGAGAGCTCGAAATCGCTTGTCTTAGTGTTCTGGGCTCATTTCCGTTCCCAACGACTCAAATGAAATTATAGATATGAATATGGAAAAGGAAATGCCAAATTTCATGAATTATTGTTCGACTTGATGACCTGAAAAAAATGATAATTCTCAAAAAAACGAGGCATTCGCTTATACGGAGGCACCCAATTAAGAATGATAAGCTCAAAAGAGCTCATAAACCAAGTGTTTCAGGGTAGCAGATTGGAAATAACTTGGGAAATTAGATATCACAATAAAGGACTCGTTGTACAAGTAGTTGATAGAATTTTAATTGGATTACATTCTTTAAATAGGCAATCAAGCTGCAATTTCTAACACATAATGGGAAATAATTGTAATTATAATTTTTCTCTGTGCTGTTAATTGAGACTGGATTACATTTGTTTCTGTATCATCTAAAGCAATATTTGATCTCGGTGTTATAACGTTATTTAGGTACTTTCTTTTTTAAAGAAGCCTCACCAAACATCTAACCAGTTAAATTTGGGCAGCAAGATTAGAATTGTTAAGAGGTGAGTAAAGGAAATTTAACGAATCTGAGAGTCTAGACCCTATTATAAGGCATTTGGCAACAGTTCGCCTTATACACTCCAACCTACACCTACACTGTATTTTATTTTTATAGTTTTCAATGTTAGTCTACCAGTTTGCATGGCCCCTGAAATTTTTATCAAATGGGAATGATTATTTTGGTCAAATGTACAACCTTAATTGCACATTGCACATACAGAGCTATTGGGAGTAAAAATAGGCTCGAGATAAATGTCCCGGACACCTCCTTAATTTGTGCATGATACTTATCAATTGAAAAACACATGATAAAATTGCCTAAATTATCAAATGATTCGAAATTCTTGGGCCTTATGAGGGAAGCCAAGCTCCCCTTGCTCCCTATCCTACTTGACGACTCTATTCATATAAAATGATTACTTTGTACAGCACGAGACATCAGGGCCGGATTTACAATTTTCACAGCTTTAGGCAGATTTAAAATTGCGCCTCCCCCATTTTAGTTCATCGCAGCGCGCCAGGGTTATTTAGGTTAGAAATGCCTTAAAGAAATCAGATTTATTGGAAATCTTCATATGTCAATGTGAAAATTTGAAGTTTTTACAATCTAGGAAGAGAGGAAGGGGAGATGAACGGTTCAAATACCATTTACTATGAAATTGTTTGAAAAACAATAAAAAAGTCGCTGGAGAGGTCATCCCGCCTCCTCAAGCTCTGCTACCACGTAGACCGAATTTCAGTTGTGGGGTAAATTGATAAACTAATCACCTCTGTTATAGTTAGACTTTAAATAGTTAGACTTTAATATATTAAAACAATCAGTATTCACCGACACTGCATCAACAAGTAACGTATATTTATTTATTTATCGAATACATCAACATCATAATCATAGCAACAACGCAACCACGTATTTCTACTATATCTATAACTCCAATAGTTATGTATTGGGATAGTCTGAAAGTACGTAGTAGGCCTCGACGATGGCAGAAGTTTTCTAGCTTGAACCACAATAAGTATTAATTTTAAAGTCATTTCAAATTTTTACCAAAAATTTCTTTTATTTCTGAAATTTTGCCACCATAGGCTTCCTCCAGGCTGATTGGAAGACTGGACTTGAAAAATGGAGGAGTAATTTTTGAAGGATTGCGCAAGATGGTTTCATAACTTGAAAATTGTGTACGCCTTCATGTCTCCAAAACTTAAAAACCAATTAATTTATTATTCAGGATCACTCAAATTTCCAACCTATAAACCGGAGCGAATGTATTTTCGAAATAATGTATCCCATGAGAATACATAATGCTAATGGAAGTGTTCTCTCATTTCTGAAGTTTTTGCTTATAAAATGAAATCGTTTATGGGAACATTTAACCTTTGAGGTTTCCCTCGATATAAAAACATTTTAAATTTTTACTACAGCGATAAAACATCGCTAGAGTACGCGGCGAGGTACGAACACTCGAAAAAAGCGTGTTAGGTAAATATTTAAAAGAACTAATGAATAAAAATGAGCTTTCAAAGGGTGAAAAGTTGAGTAAGTTTGGCAATTTAGCGTTCGAAGGTTTTACGAGTTAGTCATTTTTATAACGAAAAAACAAACGCGGTATTTTGATTGGATTTTATGGATTTTCGTCCATAGCAACGTTCCACATGCGAGGTGAACTTTCGCGAATGCGAGCTTGACATTTTCTAACGCCAACTTTCCAACTACAGAAAGCCAATTAAGTTACTACGGAACCTTTGAAATATCCTTGGTCATTGGTTCATTTATCGACAACGTGTGACATGATTTATGTATAGACTCGTATTTTTTTACGATGAAAAAAAAAAATACGAGGGAGTTCAACGTGGACGACGCTTGATCGAAAAAAGCCATGAAAAGTTAATCCTAACTTTTGGCGTTTTTTTGATAAACGCCCTTTTTTTAAAGCTTCTGTACAGGATCGCCGTCGTCTTTTTTATGTTATTCGCAGACAAATTAATTCGATCAGAAATTCCCGGCGTCCGGGTTTATGAGCTAATTTCGCCTATGCCAGCGACTTTTGATGGCCGGCCCAAAGGGCACTTTGCGTTGAAAATATATCCACAACGAAAGACATTACACGATGGCAATATATTTTATGGGCAATAATGTCAGAAACGATGTACTTTGCAACAATGAAAACATATATTACCAGAACTCGTGCGGTATTAATCTTCGAGCCGTAAATTTTCCTACGAGATAGCTTCAAATAATGGAAAACTTTTTAGACTTTTTTCCTTGCACTTTCTGCGTATAAACTGCGCCATTGTCGATGCGAAAAATTTTCGATTGTTGTAATCGCGAATAAAGATATCACTTTTACGAGGTTTTTTTTAAAGCTTATGAAAACAAACTAATAAAAATAATCGCTTGGAAGTATTATTCGTAAACTAACCTGAAATATAAAAACCGCATCGATTGCTGAACAAAATTCAAAACTAAATGTATTAATGGTTGTTTCTTGGCTGTGACGTTAAAGTGGGTACAATGTATATGTAATACTCGGTATCTTACCTCTTTGACGATAAATGTTTCCAGGTTGTGTTTTTGATAAGTAAGTCAATTGTTCAGAAACCTACAACACTTACTGAAGATATTTCTTTAACACTTAATAAATCACCCATTTAAAAAAAAAATATACGTGAGAATTTGAAAATAAATTATCATTGACTCAGCATGAGGCCAAAGGTTCCTTTTATCGAAATGACCTAGAGAAGATGATCCTTACGCACTTACATCACTATGTTAAATGATTCCATGAAAGGCTAAATTCGAAGAAAGCCTTTTTAAAATTACTTTTAAAATATTCATCGATTAGGTAAATTACCGTATTTGTAATTACCTCGAGAGCGTAATGGTGGATTTAATCATTTTAAAATGTACCTGACATTATTCATAACTTAATGAGATCTAAATGGCGATTCGATCATTAAAACTATCATAGTTTACGTACATTTCAAATTTACGACTCATAATGTAGGCAGTCGTCAACAATAAAACTCCAAAAAAAAAAAATTACCGTTAATATTATCTAAGTAAATGACTGTTTTCATTAACAACACGACATGGTTACGGTCTACTGGCCAAACTTGCCTATCTATTTTGATAATTTGTACAAAATAATATTTTTTATCATAAGAGGTGAAATATTCACTCCGTAAAGCCTGTATAACTGAAGAAGCACATGCCACCTTAAAAATATGTCCTTTTAGACTCCAGTTCAGTTCAAACGTTACTGTAACGTGCCATTTATATATTTTTTTTACTATTTCAGAACACGAAGGTTTCAAAGAAGAAAAACAAGACTACATTTTTCCAGCTCATTACAATACCATTTATATGCGAGATGTATTCAATGACTTCGTACCTGGTTGGAGGATTATACAACGACCATAAATTCTGATTCATTATGGTTTCTATGAAACCTCTCAGAGCCGACAATCTTGTTACTGCCAAAGTACCGATATATCTTATTTGTCCGGTTTCTTTCAAACCGGATAGGTCGAATGGCTAAAATATTCTAGTATTTAAATTCAACCCGCCGCGTTTGATTTAAATAAACGCTTTTCTGTGTATTTTTTAGGCTTTACATGGTCGAGATTTTTATTACTTTGGAGATGTGGTTTTTTAAAAATGTCGTTTTCAGCTATTAAGAATATTTAGACGAGCGTCGAGGTTTAAATGATTGGTAAGATTAGGATGTAAATTTTAAAAGAGGAGTGGACGAGTTGAGATGTGTTAACGTTTGAGATTTTGTATTGGTCGAAGAGGTTTGAATGAGGTTTGATTGTTTTGGAAAATTTTGGTTTCAATTTTAATCAGTTTTAAATGCGCAGAGTAGTTTTTTTCACTGGGACAAGAAATCAAATCAGGTAATGTATTCGATTTATTATGTTTTTTCAGATTTTTCTTATTTTTCTGGTTTCAATTTTATTTCTATTTTCCGGTTTTGATGAAAGTGTATAGAAGAGAAGCAAGGGGAGCATTTCATCACAAGTTTGGCTTTTCTGGAAGGTTCCACGAAATTTCAAATTATCAAAAAGGGCTTAAAACTATTGCCCTACATTCATTTTCGCTCTTCATGACTCTACACGTTGGTACCAAGTACCTTGCTATTTTCCCATATGAAGCAATTTTGAATGAATAAATGAAAAACCTCAAATTAAAAAGTACCAACAAATTAAAAAATTTATTCTTTTTCAAAATTTGGCAAAGATTATCCCAAAAAAATTATGTAAGTAAAAGGGAAAACAAAAACGGAAACGCGAACAGAAACGAAACTTCAAAGATTGAAACGAGAACAAAAATTCTATGGGAACTGGAATAAGAACAAGAACAAAAAATGAAACAAATCTTTGAAAACAGATACAAATTAAAACAAGAATTTTTTGAAAGAATAAGAAGGAACAAAAACGATAATAAAAAGCTAATTTGTTCCTATGCCTCTTCAATTAAAAATTTTGTAATTAGGTATGTATTTACAATTTTTTCACAATTTGTTGCAATGTTTACAGTAAGGTCATCTTTTTTGTAAATTTAATGAATAATAAAACCCACATGCCAATTTTGTAACGTCGAACCAGCATCAACTCATCACCTCCTCTTCCTTTGTCCAAACCTCATTCCGGTCCATCAATTCCTGATTCACTACCTCTGATGAAAAATATCATTTCACTCATCAAACAACTTAAATTATACAACCAGATCTAAACCCTTAACTCACTCCTCTCCCATTCCTACTCCCCTGTCCGAATTCTTCATCACTGGTCGTAATAATCTTGGCAATTAAAAACGCCCAGTATAAAAAAAAAAAAAAAATAAAAAAAAAAAAACTAAAAATTCCTAAAAGAAGTTATGTATGCAAAAAGGAAGAGAAAAGTAAAACGAAATTTCAAAATGAAAATGAGATTAAAAATTCTGTGTAGACTGAAACAGGAACAAGAACAAGAACAAAAAATAAAGCAAATTTTTGAATACAAAAAAATGAAAACCAGAACTTAAAAAATGAATAAAAAAGAACAAAAACAAGAAAAAAAATGAAATAAATTTTTGAAAATCTTTAAAAATGAACTTTTTTTTGAAATAATAAGAAAGTGCAAAAACAATAAATTGAAAATTTTGCAATCACTCATTTACAATTTTGTTTGCGTTTTATTGCAATTTTTACAGTGAGGTCATCTTTTTTGTAAATTTGATGAATAATGTAACCTATGGTAAAATTACCAAAAAGAAGTTATGTATGCAAAAAGGAAGAGAAAATTGAAACGCAAACAAAAATGAAATTTCAATCATGAAACATGAAATGAGAATAAAAATTCTGTGGAGACTGAAACAGGAACATGAATAAGAACAAAAAATAAAACAAATTTTTGAAAACAAAAAAAATGAAAACAAGAATTATTCTTGAAAGAATAAAAAAAAACGAAAACAAGAACAGAAGGCTATATCGCTCTTGTGCCTTTTAAATTTAAAATTTTCTAATTCTTTACAATTTTTTGTGATTGATTAAAATTTTTATAGTGAAATTATCATAATTTTTTGTTTTTAATTCAACGAGTAATATAATCCAAAAATATTTCCCACAAAAATCATGCAAATAAAAGAACGAAGAAAAACAAAAACACAAACAGAAACGAAATTTTGAAGGTAAAAAAGACAAAAATTTTATGGGAACGGGAACAGAAAAAAAAACAAGGAACGAAACGAATTTTCAAAAACATGAATAAAAATAGAAATAAGAATTTTTTTTGTTTATGCAACGCTACTTTTCTAGTTCAACATGGTTCAAGTCATCGCTATCATTCGTGTTATATTTGAAGTAAAAAAAGTGATTGTATGTAATGGGAAAGGGGGAGCTTGAAATCAATAGAACACACTATATTGATACAATGACAAATACGGTACTTAGGTATTTTATTAATTTAAGGTTTATTTTCTGATCTTTTTTTAAAAAGAATATCATGTTTGTACGTGTTTGGAATAATTTTTAAATATTTTATGAAATGCTTTCAGGACATACACTTCAACTTCAATACTTGTATGCAAAAATTCCATCACCCAGCGGTGAACTTCTTCATTTCACGAACCTAAGCCTAATTAATGTTTCAACACCATCTACCGCGAAAACAGAAACCCCTTGGAACAAAAGCCTAATTAATTCGTTAAAGTACATAGTCGACGTTTAGTCAGTTAGGAGCCGCGCATGGACGTTATTTCTCACTCCGCCATTAAATTTTAAAATAGTCGTCTCTAAGAAACACTTCGGGAAGGTACGCCTAATCGATTTTTATGTTATTTTAAAAGGCGAGTTTTTTCTAGACGAATAGCAGTTGTATATAATGTAAGTGACATCAAATAAATAATGGAATCTCGCTGTTATTCCCGCTCGGCGGATAGAGATAGAAAACAAAGATTAAAAAAACGCCGAGTACGAACTCGAATATTATTTCGTAATTGCTTCTATATACCTGATCCTCCATCGTAGAAACCGTGGACAGACGATAAACTTCATAATTTTATAGCCACGTATTTTAAAACGTTTAATGAAGACATATTCAAGGGAATCTGCGCGGCATCGTCCATAAGTGGCGGCCGGTTCGGGAGATGAAATTAGGTATCGTCTTCGCAATATCAATTAATTCCATCTCACAAACGGGAAAAATTTCTCGACCTTTAATTAACGTTCGCCCGTTTGTTCGAATGGGTTGAAAAATGTAGGAAATTTTTACGACTCGATCTCGTGCTGTTGTTAATTTTTTCTTTTTAATAAAATACGAAAAAATACCGACGTTTTAATTTCATATATATTTAAAACTTCGGTGGCATGTGAATTTTGGGACCGTTGTTGGATAATTTATTTGTTTGTATTTTTTTTTTACAATCCGCTCGAATTAATCACACATGCGAAACTAGTTTTAGAAAATTTTTAATTTGGGTTTGAATTTTCTCTCTTGTTAGCGAAATATTACGACCAATAAGTTTCAATACTCGAACGTAATGTGTGTTTGTTTATAAATAATTTTTTATTGCGTTAACACGCATGCCGAAAAGCACTTCAATTTATCAACAAGTGATAAAAGCCCAAAAGAACTTGGAGTAATGTTTGTTTCATTGCCAAAGGTGCTATATATTTTCAAACTAATGGTTATAAAATTAAAAGGATTTACTAGCCAAATTATCTGTTACAATGTTTTGCTTTTTCCTTTTTTCTAAGCAGCTTGGCACCAATACAATTACTTGGATTTTAAGTTTTACTTTTAAATATTAGTTTAATCGGATACTAAATGTCACTGGACACTTTTTATGTCTTCTCGATGCGATAAATTTTCGAGAATCGTTGAATTTTGAAGAATTTTTTGCGTGATATTTATTTGATCTTGTGAGAAGCTGCTGAGGAAGAAAATAAGCCCAGATTTGCCAGAAGAAACTTAAAGTGCAGAGTAACTGTTTTGAAGAAATATTTAATACAACGTCAAATGGGGAAGATCACTGGTGTAGGCAGGATTTTCTCTTGGGAAAGGAAGAAAGCTTTCAAAAAAATGGTAATTTTTTCATATTTTATTTTTTTTAACCTGACGTACATAGCATTTTTCCTGAAGGGATGGAGTAAGGCTTTCAACGTAAGTATTTGCAAATTTAAAGCGACTCAAACAAAACATTAATAATTATTATAAATACTAAGAACAATCTTCAAACTCAAAATCATATAAAGTACATGATCAGTCTTTGGATTTCGTAGTTATTTCGCATTTTTTCTCATTTTCTCGACAAACTTCTTGTGATTGAAATTAGAAAAAGAACCTCGCCCCCTTTGCCTCCCTGCCTTTACCACTGTAGAAGATGCCTAGTTACCTACATTCTTTTAGAAATCTAATCAAGCAGGTGACGGTTCAAATGAGGTCAAGATATGTGATATTGCATCGTACACAATGCACATACATTCGAAGAAATGATGCATTAAAGGAGAAATACTTGGAATGTATCATTTGCTGCGTTCTCAAGCGTGTAAGGCTCTTTCGTCACTAATCGTTTAATAGCGACCTCTAACTGAGGAATATCCAACTGTTCGAAATCGCGGTGTAGTATTTCTCTCACCAGGTTGCGCTTGTATTTATGAAAAATTTATTTTTTTTATTTTTTCATTTTTTATTAATTTTTTAAATAAAATTTTGTTATAAAACATGTATTAACTGATACTAGAAATTTTGAAAGACTATCTTTCTCAATTTTTTAAATTATTTATTCATTTTTTTATTACTGTATTATTTTTGGTTAAAATAAATTTATTTATTATAAAATTTAAAATTTATGATAAAAACTTTTTTTTTTCAAATTGCAAAATTGAAATAATTAATATCTTTATATTTTATTAAATAAACTGTAAAACGACCTGTAAATAGAGAAAAAGATTATCACAGCAATTAGCACGTAATAAATTACGTTTAAAAGAGAATATCATTCTGTTTATATGAACTTTATATTGTCTAGTCGAATGAATAAATTCGCTGCGATAAAATGTTAGGCGGATAATAAATCAAAATTTGTCGGTTATACCATTGCTTATATACGAATTAATGTACAATAAATCTTTTTATTTGTTGTTTTTATTCAATAACAACCTCTGAAATAGGCAAACAGCATTTTAACGACCTCATCAATGATACGATTGTAATTAATGATTGTTAAACAATTCTGTAGAAAATTCAACTACAGGAAAAATTTCTCAAAACGAGATGATCAAATGAAATATAATTTAGGGTGAACGCCGGTAGGCATAACTAGAGGCCATTACTATTACCATGGCAACATCGTGCCAACGGCTTCTCAAAGGAGTAAGGAGACCGCCCGAAGGAGTCAAATCGATGAAATATTATTTCTAAGCTCGTAGAGATTATTATGGCGTCGACGAAAAAGTTATGGTTACCGAGTGAGGCGGTCGTGTTGCCATGGAGACGGCAGCTGCGCTCTGAATCTCGACCAAAGGACGAACGAGCTAGTTGGTCAGTGTGGTGATGACGTAATGAGGAAAGAAACTGCCTTGAAATGTTTTGTCGCTTGAGGTTTGACTAAATAGTATTTGAATTGATTTTTAAATGATTTTTATTTTGGAAGTAATTATTTCAGATTATTTTGAATGCTTCGGTGTTTGAAAATAAAATTATCTGTATTTTGTTCCTTCAGAATAAGAAAGATATGACGTCATATTGTTGGGTTACGTGGTGAAAAACGTATCTTTTCCATTTCTTACAAGTACCAATATGCTCAATTGTTTATAGTAAGTTATGACGTCATGTCTTTCCTATTCTGAACTTAATTCTGAGCATACTGAAGCACTGAACAAACTATGACAACACTAAGCAGAAATGAAAAGCTTAGAAAATCACTATTAAAGTTATTATAATTCACAATTGGTGTACTACAATATATTTTTGAGAAAAAAAAAACATGTTACGCCATTTCTATAAGTTTCATATACTACATATTATAATATCAAAAGATCGGAATAATTCAATAATAATTAATAAACCTAAAATACTTGAAATACAGGTAAGTTTTGCCAACTTACTTTACCCATCAAAGTACACCATCAAAGTCTAACATTTTTTTAAAAGTTTTTGAAATATCCACAAAATTAGAAAATTCATTTTTCACTAGCTCATGCTTACCACCCTTAAAAATTAAAAATAACCAATAACGCAAAGCTAATTTTTAAGGAAAAGTTATGCAATTTTATTAACATATACAACTCGGCAATATTTCTATTGTGTTGAAGGCGCAATAACATCTACAACGGTTCACTTGAAAGTCAATTTTACTTTAGTTTATTTCAGTATCAAGATTTTTTCAACAATCAATCACTCCAGTATTTTAAAAGAAGTAGCAAGCAATACCAGGGAAAAAACTCAATTTCCACCGATTACATTCATAACACATTAATTCGATTTATCTCGTACATTACATTAAAACGTATTGTAAAAAGGTGTCAAACGACACTGAAAAAAAAACCACAAATTAGCAAACGTAAATATAGTACTCACCATGGATAAAAAAAAGCGCGTCGACCATAAATCGTCTAATTGACTATTAACCGCTCACGTATTCTTTAATAGGGTAATTACATGGGCAATATTAGATGATAAAATTAATTTACACGCCCATAAACCAAAACCATAAATAACATTTAATGATAAAAATTACAGTTACAAAAAAATTACTACTTAAACGTTTTTATGCAGCTCTGAACGAATAAATACACCGAAATTATTGCCACGATAAAAATCATTTAAATTTAACGGCTGATCTGTAACAATGTTCACGTTTAAAGCGCTGTTCTATCTTTAGTCTTGTATAAACATCCGATAGTAAAAAGGAGTTAAATGATTTCGATGGTTGCCCCCTTGTAATATGGACATGCGTAGTATTCGAGATTTCCTGGTATTACTTTTGTGAGATTCGTGGATAAGAAGAAGCTGCTTCTTCATTGGCGCTTGACGGTAGGGAATTTTTCTATAGGGTGAAGTGGTTTCTTTGTTGGCTTTTTCTTCCAGGCTTCCGATGTTGGAATGGGGGAAATATGAAAATAGCCTAATGCGATATCGTGAGAATGATATTTTACAGCTTGGATTTTTATAGAATACTTTTAGGAATTTCGATTTAATCATTTTTTCGATGAATTTTGGAAATTTTCAGTGCAAATATTAAGACCTAGTGATAATGCGATTTTCTAAATATAACTTGCTGAATACAAGTATTATAATTCAGTTGTGAATAAAATTAGTGCAGGAAATATTGATACGTACTAACTGTTTACCTGATTTTGTGATTCGTTTGCACAATTTTTAAGTACCTTTACTATCTGGTTCCTAATATTCTGATCTGCAGCATCACTTGATCATTTCCTCAATCGAAGGATCGCTCATGCTCGTTGCATTGATAACTGATGGAACAACTGAACAGGACAAAGCTGAGTAACATGAACATGAACTTGAAATTTCCGTACAAAATGAACATCACAAATAAAACAAAACAATGCTCTGAACGAATAAACAAAAACAAAACAGAACGTGCATTTAAACAAATCATTTGATTAAATTGTTCGCTTCAGAATTGAACCATGTCAATTTTATTCATTCATGTTATTCTCCTTATCAGATTGTCATGGTGTTTCGATTGATAAGAGGTGGAACAGTTGAACGTAAACAAGTTCAATGTTGATGAACATAAGCGAAACTGAACATAATGCTGAACATGAATTTAAAATTTCAGCTCAAAATGAACCAGAACAAGAACAAAACAGAATTATGCTCGGTGAATAAACAAAAACAGAACAAAAGACGCATTTAAAAAAATCATTTGATTAAATTGTTCGCTTCAGAATTGACCATGTCAATTTTATTCATTCATGTTATTTTCCTTATCAGATTATCACGGTGTTTGATTGATAATAGGTGGAACAGTTGAACATAAACAAGTTCAATGTTGATGAACATGAATGGAACCGAACATAATGCTGAACATGAATTTAAAATTTCAGCTCAAAATGAACCAGAACTAGAACAAAACAGAATTATGCTCGGTGAATAAACAAAAACAGAACAAAACACGCATTTAAAAAAAATCATTTGATTAAATTGTTCACTTCAGAATTGAACCATACCAATTTTATTCATTCATGTTACTCCGCTAATCAGATCACCATAATGTGTTGTTTGATTGATAGTAGAGAACAGTTGAACATCAAAAAGTTGAAAGTTGATGAACATGAATGGAAAAACAGAACTGAACATAATGCTGAACATGAATTCAAAATTTCAGTTCAAAATGAACCATAACAAGAACAAAACAGAATTACGCTATGAATAAATGAACAAAAACAGAACAGAGCGAACGTTTGAAAAAATCATTGAATAAGTTCAGAACTGAACCATACTAATCTCATTCGTTCATTCTCTCATTACTTGTCACTGGTTCAAAATAACATCTTGTTCTTTTTGATCTTTCTTGGGAGATTAAAAATTGTTATATAATTAATTAACAAACTAGAACTGATTAGTATACAGAACAAATTTGAACAAAACTGAAACATAAGGCTACAATTCATTTTTTTCCTTGAACAAAACACTGGACTTCTTTTTTATTACGAATTATTTCTAAAATTTGTTTCCAAAATTTTATAATAAATGTTCATAATCAGAATTTAGCAGTTTTTCCACACTCTCTGCTAATAATTCCTTAATTCCAACCCCCTGAATCCGAATTTCGCATTGCCGAAGCGTTCTGGAGCCTCCATCATAATTTCTATATTTTCCAGAAATTTTAAAATGCTCCAAATAAAAATCGAACAGCTGAAGGTTGCTTTAACCGAATTACCCCTATTTTCGAAAAATTGCAGCTGACCTCTGATGTTGTGAAAAAATTGGTTGAAAATTACTCTCGATATGGCTGACTGGAATTTTCCAGAAATAAAGAAAATAACTTCAGACAACAATGTGATTTTCGTTTATGTTTGAAAAATTTAAAACTCCTATGCGCTGCGTTTTTCAATATTTTTTCACATGTAAATCAAGATATACGTTTCAATTGTGAAAATTTTTTCAATGAATCGACAGCCATATGTTTCAAATAAATTTTTCAATTTTAGTATTTTTTATAAAAAAATTTCATCATCTCAATGTGTTGTCGGAATTAAGAACTAAAAAATAACTCATCGAACGATTTACACGCTTCAAAAGAAACCTCTCGAAGTTGGCACATCCACAGAGTTTCTGGTTTTTATCAAAATGTGTATTAAAATAGAAACGCTTCGCCAGATAGTACATTTTACAAATTGAACAAATCACAAATTGATACAATAGCAATGTTAATATGTTATCGCAGAAACCGCATTGCCATAAAAACCTAAAAAAATACCCACTTAAAGGTAGGTATTTCCCTATTGTACTTTTTCCTTTCGCCGCCGAATAGAAAAACGTCCCGCAAAAAGCAACGAAACCGTGGCGAATTCGATAATGAAAAAAATTTTATTACGGGATCCCCCTATCGTCATATATCATTGGTAAATCTCAGCTCGTATTTGATAATGTCAAATAAGAAATACACTATGATACTAAAATGAATCAGCCATCTTTATATCTTCTTGGCTTGATAAACAGGTCCTTAATTTAACTCATTTGAAAGAAACCCCCATTTTATGACTTTATATGATCGTAAAAGGGCACCCCTTATATTTTCTTATTAATACCGAAACGACTTCGAGTTAACGAGCATTTGTGTATGTGGAAAAAAGAGAAATGAGTTTAGAACTTGCACTCCCCGCTTCGAAAAAACTCGCTATGAAATATATTTCAAACATAATGGATTCTTGTAGATTTTTAAGAATAAGCAACGCGAAAACTCATCGAATGATCTCACTATCAACGGAAGTTGGATTCTGTAAGAATTCCTCTATTGTTCCATCGATAATTTCCATTCGAGTAATTTCTTCGTATTAATGTTCATATAATAATTTATAACCTCGTTCTCCATTTACGATTACCTGCTCGTGAAAAGAATTTCCAAAAGAAAATGCCCCGCGTTGATGAAGATTTAAACCGATCCCCGAAAATTTTTCGCCCATAAATTATATTTTATGGCATTTTCGAGTGATTATGACAGCTTTAAGAACCAGTTCTTCAAGACCCCTCGGAGATACAACGCAAAATTGAAAATTTTCGGCTCGAAGGCGTCGCTTAACCCTTGAGACGATAACATTCCTCTTTTCTAATAAACTAAAAGGATATAAACGTACGCAGTAAAATGGAATCTCCTAATCTCTTGAAAGAAATAAACATTCCTCGTAAAATCTCTAATAAAAGCGGATCCTAACAACATTACGGAAAATTTTCAAAAAGGATGCTCGATGAAAAGAGAAAAAAAACTATTCAATCCTTTGAAGGCATCTTACGCGGCGAAGAACCCGGAAACATATTTAAATTAGTTTTTTGCCTTAGCCAGCGTAAAAAATTAATTGTTTACAATGTGTTCCTGGTTTTGAAAGGGAAATGATTTTTTCGAGTAAACATCGTAGGTCGATGTTTTGTTCGGAGCATTTTTAAACAACTAATTTGTGTTTAGAATCCTTTTTTTTTCGGTGTGGCTTTCACGGTGTAAACATCCATCGTATCTGAGATCGTATTTTTAAATATTTAGACGTGTTGGCGTGTTGAAGGTTCGCGACTTGGTGTTCCGAAGTTTGAAGTTTTTCGTTATGGATATGATTGTGCATAAGTAAGTGTGAATATTAATGCAAAGTGTATTAATAATGATTTAATGGCATTTTTGATCGTTTAATTTTTATCTGATGAATACTTTTGCATGCGGATTTATGTATTGTGTTCTTGATTATTTGAAAAATGTATATCAAGAATAAAACACTCAGTTATTATTACAAATAGATATTTGTAATAATAGTTAGGTCAGATCTATTCATTTTTGCGTAAAAATCGAAAAACTTCCGAAAGAGTCAAATTGATCAACAGTCTGGATTATTCATGTACTTGAATACTGATAAAGAGTTAACAATTTGATTCATAACTCGTCGATACACGTAATTTTTTTACAAATTAGGCTAAAATTACGCAACAACAAAAATCTTATAGTAGCTATTTATTTCATTTTTCAACATTTACAAGTAAAATGTAACAATACAAATTGCTACTTGAAAAATTAAATATATGTTCAGCCTTAGACACAAATTCGTAATTCATAATTCTTTGTAAAATTCAAAATATGAAACGATTCTTTTTTTTCTTTTTTTTTGGATTGATTACAGTTACAAGGACGATTTGAAAATAAATAAATATGATTTTAAAACAATTTTGATGATGTAAAAATTTTTTGCAAAAAAAAAGAATAATAAAAATTATAACATAACGTTAAATTTTGTTTAGAAGAAAGAAATTCGTGTGAAATTTACTATGTTGAATTTTAAGCTTGGTTTGAATTTTTAAAGTTTTTGTACCTAATAAATTGAAATTACAAATTTTTTAATTTAAATTTTGAGGTTTTTTAATTGAGTCAAACGTAAATATTGCGGGTAATTATTTTTTCAACGTCAAGAAAAGGTACCTACATTTTTTGTTTTGTTCATATTTAAGTTCAACGACGTTATTTTGGAAAATTATTAAAAAATAATTCAAGTATTATTTCCTCTAGATTTGTTATGATGTTGAGAGTGACTAACAAGTAACTAAGAATTTTTGCATAAACTGTATTTATCAATTTATATCATTACATTACGATCTAATACTTAAATTGATAATAAATGAAAAACTCATCATTGAGATATTTACATCAGCAAATCATCCGGAAAAAATTACTTTGAAATATTATTACTCATCTCGAAGAAGAAATTCATTACTAATGAGTAAATAATGTGAATATATTACAATTCTTAGTTAACACTCATGCATGAAAAATTGTAAGGAACGAAATTACTTAGAAATGCTACAGATGATTAGAATTGTTAAAATGTTCGTTAATGAAAACTCCAATACATTTCAAATCTACAACCTTCATCTTCATACGTGAATTATGAAAGATAAGTTATTTTGAGGAAATAAATGAGGAAACAACAGCATCACTTTTATTTTTAAATTAAAGCGGTACCTACATAAACATGATTTATTTTAGTCTGGAAAAATAAAAATATAATAGCTCAGTTTATTAAAGAAATTTAATTTTCGTCATTTTTCGTCCCATTAATTTGCACGTTTTTCGTATTAATAAAAAACTTCGCATATTTTATCCAGTCGTGCTATGCCAATTTCATGAAGTCGAATTTTTCAAAAAATATTCTCTGGGTTGAAGTACGGAACATGGAGTAGGTTAAAATATGTTTCTATGGCAACTTGCATTTTGTATAAAAATGGTATCTTCAAAATCGAATAACGACCGTCACCAGATTACTGTTTCCATGACAACCGAGATGAGATTCTGGTAAAGCTATCATAACTGTCTAAATTATAATTTATCGTTTGATAAAGATGATGCAAACATAGGTAGAGAATTTAAGATATGTGATGGGGTTTTCCCAAGTACGAGTAATAATTTCACATAACAACTTTACAGGTTCCTAGATTCAAATCATAATTGAAAAATTACAAATTTTCTTGAAGATAGGAAAACTCGTGATAATAGATGATTCAGAAACGCGATAATAGGTAATTAAGTGCAGTACACCACTATGTAGCTCCATTAATTAGATTATTAATGATTCACGATTTCTTTTATTTTTTTATTTAAAAATACCCAAAATTTATTAATTGTTTACAATTTTTCAGCAATAGTCAAATAAAATTATTTTAAAAAGATCTTTTAATCATTCTTTGCACAAAAGCGAAACATTTTACCTTCATTGACGAGATAATTACAATTTTTTCTTATCAGGAATCGTAAAATCGGAAATTAATTTTTAGCAGTCTACTTAGTTAGGTACCTACTTGATAACAAGAAAAAAATGGTATGAAAATATTCTATAATTGTATCTTACTTTTGCAGATTTTTTTTACCAATCCAAATTCTAATCTGGTGCTTTGGTAACCATAGTAACGCCAACCATATTCCAGTTTCTCACGAATGGAAGATACTTTAGATACACATAACAGGAAAGATAACCGAATAAAGTATCCAACTGAGAAAAGACCACACGAAGTTGTCATGGAAACGAAATATGGAAGCCGGGCAAATTGGGGAATGGTTCTTTGAAGATAATCTTTTCTGATAAATTAATTCGGAGGGTTATAAAAATGTAAGTCTGGAATGATACAATTTTACGACTTTTACGGCTTTGTTGGTGTTCTTTGAAAAAGGGGAAGTATTTTTCCGAACTTGTGTGAAACTGTGTTTCAAATTAGACACAGAAAGTAATTTCAAGTTGAGTATTCGATTTTTGATTCATCTCGGCAAGAAGTATAGGTTTGCAGGAGAGTGATAAGTAATATAGAACTTTTTTTGTAATGGAAAAAATTAGGTAGGTAGTGATATTTATGAAGCGTTAAATTTTACATCAATTCAAGAAGGAACTTATTTTATTTCACTGTAAAAGTGTTACACATCGCCACTCATACTTGATTATCATTATCATAATTCTCGTTAAAATCAATGAAACATCGATCTATTGTGATGATTTCATATATTTTCTGTGTAAATTTATGCAAAGATTAAATTGATTGCGATAATACGTAAAAATACTCGTTTCTAAACTATAAACCAGTTGGATTTGTGATTTCATATTTTATTTTATCTTTTTAACTCTAAAGTACCTAATGATCAAGTAAGTAGGTACTAAGTAGATAATGGGTATCAAGATACATCAAAGTAAAACATAAGAATATCGAATCGCAATAAAAAATTATTTGCTCGTAATGAGCTTAAAATAAAACATATGTAATGTTTCGAGAATATTCTATTGATTAAATTTGCACTAATACTTCATACTCGTGATAACGATGTTCATCTCCTCCAAACGGAATGTACAGGCAACCATGGCTCGGATGAATCTGAAAAAAATCATCGAATTTACCATTAAACTCGGATTAAGTTAAGGGTATTTTAGATTGTACTTTTCCAGGAGTCATGGAACCGTGATGCAATGCTCGTCCCATGTATAACTTTTCTCCATCGGAAGTGGTCCCCATTACGATAGCGTTATATGGTACTTGACCATCTCTTGAATATTGCCAAGCAACATTTGCACCACATAGAACCTAAATGGAACAACCATCGTTATGATTAATTTCATTAAAAAAATCGATGTAATTAATCTTACTTCGTAACTGTGTTTGGTAACTTCTTCACCACCATAAGCTATAGAACCTCCTCCAAGAGAACCGGAAATCTTACAAGGTAGAAGATCACCTTCGTGGAATGCTCTACCAGCGTATAAAGTTTCGCCATTGATGTCTCGTCCAGCGACCACAGCGTTGTGAGGAACGCTTCCACTACTTGAAGGAACCCAAAAGTAATTCATAATGGTTGCTCACCGACGTCTAAAAATATGTAGTGAAAGTAATCATCACCTGATAAAAATCTTTATTCGAAGAAACTATCGTACGAATTAACGATTCTGTCTTAGCGAATCACCTTCATACCAAATAATAATGAGTTTTATAATTTACACATATTCACTTCGAAACTTACTTGCTACTTTGTAACTGTAGGTAGCTAATTTATCACAAAAACTAACAATTCGTTTGAATGAATGCGAGCAAAAGATACACGATTACGTGAAAATGAATAATTATACTTCGAGTAGATACTTAGGTATATATATGTTTGTTTTGCTGCAACGCACGATAAAACTTATCGCAATGAGCTCATACTTGGGTGGGGCTAAAGGTATATCTACTTGGAAGTTAAATTCATAGTCTACAAAAAATCAGTGACAAAATTAAAATGATACTCGCATTACCTGCAAATCGCGAGAGTAGATAGGAAACTAGCTGAATAGGTAAATTAGGTGTAAAATATTGAAAATAATTCAACAACACTCCAATGTGACATTCAACACGTTTACAGATACACAACTATACATGTATTAACTTCAATGCTAACACGCATTCTAATTAATATCGGTAATAATTCGCTATTCATCAATATTTTCTTCACACCAAGCGGATAAGAGGAGTCGTTTCAGTGCTAAAAAGTACGAATCAATTGCAAGCTGTGAAACTACAATACCTGCATAACGCGACATCGATAATTAAATTTTTGCTATACTCGATAATAACATTTCTAGAAGTTTTTTCTGTGTTTAAATACCTGTAATAAAAGTTGCGAAGTTATGCCGTGTTCATACGTGGATAACAAAAGTAAGCGTTATTCTGTAAGAACTAGGCTACCTCTAGATATCTCGAGCAAATCCACGTTACTGATAACATGTCGTGAAAGTAAGTTTTACAAACAAATGGAAAATTAGTACCTACGTTAAATGGAAAATAATAAAATGGGTTAAGTTTATTACCATTTTTGCAAATATTACATTTTTTAAAAATTCAACTGAGTAGGTAGCTCTAGCTAGGTAGTAGGTGTAGGTACATGATTTCAATATTTCGATAATCAAATACACGATTGATATTATGTAGGTATGCATTCCTTACATTTTACAAGAATCGATTTTCAAAATTTAGGAAAACCTTTAATTGGAATTTTGAAAATTGAAAAAAAATATGATATAGATTAATCGTACGATAGGTATTTCTTCCTGAGAACACTTGGACGAACACCTATAGGTGGGCAGCTACTTATTCTCATTTGCTCAAAATTAAACATTTGGTCGATCCCCTAACCTTTGATCAACGTAAAACTAAAATTGGAATAATAGCATGAAAAAATAGCTCAAGATACCCCCACCCCCTAAATTTTAAACCCTAAATTCAAAAAATAAAACAGCTTCACCTGTTTTGGGACTGGAAACCTGGAGAACCCCCTCCCCTCCACCACAAATAAATTTGCCTAATAATTGCTAAATAAATTTTGTTAGTTGGTATATTTTTTCACTTTTTTCCAAACACGTCATTCTTCGTTAGAAATGTTCAGTTTTCAATTCAATGGATTCCAGCGTTTTAGCAATCAAGTTGAAATTTTGATAAACAAATGATAATAGAGCATCGCTTCATTAATTTTTCGCAACAAATCGATCGACTTTTCAAAAACATTTTTTTCTCATTTTGGCCCGAAAGATCGTTCCTGCTTCATAAATCAATTTTATCTCACCTTTTCTTCAAAAAATAATGAAATATCATTGATTTTCTTCTCTAGAATTTTGATGGAAGCTGTATCAAGTTGGCTACGTTACTCAGTCAATATCAAATGAACTAGTGAAGAAAGAATCAAGTTTCAAATAAATTATAAATCAAATTCTATCGATGCTATTGACTGATCATTCATTAACGACAAAAATAAGATTTTAAATTATTTTTATTTATGAAAAAAAAAGCCAAAATCGATGATGGGAAGATTTTGTAAATACAGTAATTCGCGGTTATTTCTAGTTTACGTCGCGTGCTCGCGTGATCAGCTGAGCTATTTCCACCACTTCTCATACCAGCTATACCATCGTTGATCCTTGATCGACATTTTTCTTCGAAAAGTCGTAGTTTCTTAATTCTTATCAATAATAAAATAAAGAAATGTCTGCAAAAAGGCTATGTTAACGTGGTTGTAGCATTTTTTGAATAAAGTAGTTCAATTTATTAGTTATTCTGAGATTCGCTGTACATTTCTTCACATGAACGTACACCAACTACTTTAATTACTTTCTGTAGTTTTGCCATGGAACAATTTAACAGATTAAAAAAACGTAGCGAAGACTACCAGGAAATTCTTCCGTTGATAAAACAACTGCAGAATAAAGTATTTGTAGGCCATTACACTGAGCGAAGATTTATAGAACCTTTATTAAATTACGCGTATGTATTTGTTTTCTTGCTGAGATTCATTACACCAACTATCGTACAAGCTACACTAAATTTTGTGCTACTTGTTCGTTACAGAGATATTATTGAAATCGATCAAAAAGATACCGACTTTGTCAACACACTGTGGCAAACCAGTGAAAAACTGAAGAAAACTTTCGATAACAAGATAATTCGTTGTATTTTAGGTACGAGCTTTTTACTTGTTTGTATTATGTGCACGTACATTTATATCTGTTCGGGATTATTTTTTCATTATTTGTACAGGCGATAAGAATCAAGGATTATCCATCTTTTGCAATTTATCAGGCTGTGCTTTCGGATCATATTGGTTTATGATCAAAGATATAACATTTTCAGGGATTGCGTTATCCATAAGTGTGCAATGTTTGAGGTATTTAATTTTTTGGAGTTATTTTAATGACAACTTCAGTATGTATCATGAACTTTGTTATTTCAGATCTTATGAAGTAGAAGCTGAACCTTTGACTACACAGTATATCGGTGAATTGTGGAACAACTTCGATTACTCGAAATTTTTATCAAGTGTTATTTACTATCTTGCCTTGACTTTTACAAAAGAAAATATTACTTCTGCGTCACGATTTATAGGCGTGTTAATATTGTCTTTAGCAGCTGGTCTATATGAAATTTTGCAATTATTATTGAAATTTTTTCAAGAATTGAACCAAACAATTCGTATTTGTGTGCCCATTGTAATCGCAGCCATTGAAGCACTAACCGCAGCTTTTGGTGGATTACTTATTTTTTTAACTTATTTATTCAAAAGTAATCCACCTAGAATGCCCAATTTTAATTTACAAAACAAACCAAAGTATTTACAATACGAGTACAGTCCAAATGGTAAATTTAATTCTTATCGAGGGAATTATCAAAATTAAGGCGCTGATGAAAATGTGTACAGAGGTAGAATAAGAAATGATTTTCTTCAGAATCAAAATATGCTCTGAAGACTTATAAACTTCGTCGAAGAATTACTTAGGAGAACAGTCACAATTTTCAATATTTGTACATTTTTAGTCTTGAATTGAAGCACTTCGGTATTGAATTTTTATTTCAGTATTATGACTTGGATTTTTTGTAACTGTTTTTCATACCATTTTGTTAATAAAACTTATTTTTAATTGTTATTTTTTGTTACATTTTTGTGACAATTAAACGATATTTTTTAGGAATGTGGTGTTGAATTTGAAAAAAAAAAATTCTTGAAACTTCGAAAGTGCTCTTCCGAAATAGAACAAAAGTAAGACAGAGTCATGTGAAGGAAGCGCATACATGTTTCTTTTACAATTTTCTATTATATTTATGAACACGATAATTCTCATCTCAGCACATTGAATTTTATTTTTTGAACATTTTCATTTGAAATAGAATTGAAATTTACAAAAGGCTTGCATAATTTTTGCACAGGAACGAGAATTGTACTAAATTAAGCTCGAAGCAAACCGCATGACGTCAAGGTCGTCATGTTTTCTTTTACATCTAATTGCACGTTGTACACCAAAATTAAAATACCATGTTCCTCATGACTCCATGAAGTTAAAATGAGAAAATAAAACAAAAAACAAGAGTTAAAATTGTGAATACGATTGTACTTCAAATTATATCTGATGATATATGAACTACAATAAAAACATACGAACTAAATTTGGTATACATTAATTTTTAAGAAGGAATGACCACAACAGTAACCAGATTAGAACAAATAACCAATAACCCTTCTTATTTAGTGATTCCGATAACTCCACAAGCTAATCTGGCTCCAGCGTTACCCGTAGATTTACTCAATTCGTGTCCACCTTTTCCTAGATCGTCTGGGTCCGCATGCACCTAGAAATTACATCGACGATTAGCACATAATTTCCAATTAATTTCATCATATGAATTCTATATTTACCACAACGGTTCTTCCTACAACACTAAGTGGACCGCATAACGAAATAATCGAATCTTTAATATTCACTTTCGCTACGCCACTACTATCAGCGGTAACATTTCCTAAATCTCCAACGTGACGTTCGCTATCTTCTGGGGCACCGTGAGTCTTTCCAAATGGGTTAAAGTGCGCACCGGCACTTGTGCAACCTACGATAACATAACTTTAATATTCGATCATATGTCGATGATAATGAACGAAAAGAAAAACGAATGTTGCACACGGCACGTTAAGTCTTGACGAATTCTACCCGCCGCTTTCCGTTTACTTTAGGTGATAAGCAGGTTAAATGAATTTCTTGTATTGTATTCAAATGAAAAATGGATTTAAGATAGCGGGTATGAATTACCATAATTTTTAACTACAAACGTCAAGGTTGCATAGTTGACATCAAGGTAATAAGGAAATTTCAATTAAAAGGGGGAGGAGAAGTTGCCAAGTAAGATTTTTCAAAAAAGAAATTACCAACCGTTGGTATTGTCTCCAAATTCGTGAACGTGGAATCCGTGTAAACCTGCCTGTAATCCACAAATTTCACCGGTAACTTCAACGGGATCTTTCTCTCCCTGGAATGTAAAAATTTGAGGTATAAATAGGGTATGAGGGTTAAAATAGAAATCTTTCAGTGGAAACTTTTGCCATCGTTATTGAACAAAAGTTTCTATATAAATAAGGCAACATTGATTAATAAAATTGTATTTCAATATTGACACTACTAGTTTGCCTATTTAATTAAAACCTGTTTGAACCAGGCCAAGCAAATGCTTGGAATCTTCTAGAAGATTAATTACTTCAGAGGAAATACATCCCAAATGACGCTTCATCTAAATTATAACTAAAATTTTGTAATTAAATGGAGTATCACTCATGAGAGAATTCATCAAAAAACTCCAAGAATTCTGAATTCTACTCAATTATTAAGAATTCATTACTGACAAATTAGCGATGATTTACGTTGTTATAGTTATTAATATGAAAACCTTCACGTTTGAATAATACTTCAACCATGAATAGAATAGAATAGAATAGAATATCGTCTATCAAATTACTAATTTACACAATATTATGCAAATATACTTACGTTTTGAGTGAAATATACAGTCCCCTTCACATTTTCTCCGTTCAAAACGCATACAGCTTTAACTGGCATTCTACTCCCCGCTAAACCTATTTTGACAGAATAAAAAATACACCCCAAATCAATAAACCACGATCACTTGGAATTTAATCGAAAAAAAGTTAACAAATCAAATTTGACAACCTAATCACACCTTAAACTTTTTCTGAATGTGTGAACTTTCACAAAATTTAATTAAAACTAGACTCAACTGGCGGTAGATAGCGAACTATTTATCAGTAATGTATCAGTATTGCCAAAATACTTTTGAAATATTTTTATCTTATATTTCGCGGGCTAACCTGCTTCTTCATCGTAAGCTACGTTTTGATTGGTTATTTAATGATCCTTCACGTGACGTCATGAAAATAATAGCCAATTAAAAATATTTTTGATAAATTCAAATTTTAAACTCTAGATTCTCTTTCTACGAGTTAGTTGAAAATGTTGATTAATTTTCGACGATATTTTTGATTTATTCTAAAAAAGATGATTTCGGGATCATAGTTCAATGAAAATTTAACCAATCAACTTGAATAAAATAAAAATAAAGCGATAAAATACCTCCTTGAAGCGTTGAATAATTTTTGGCGTAAATTGATTTTCGATAAATTATGCATCCCATTCCCAACGTCCCAACATCCTATTATAGAAAAAAATTCTAGTAAACAAAAACAATCAAATCTGTGTCAATTTTTCAATCCATGAATGTTGCAGTTTTTCCACAGTAATGTGCAGTTCGTGCGAAATTAACGAAATGGAGTAGCCGTGCCGTTTTTCGAGTATTATTATTTCTTTTAAGCCACCATCTATCTACAGTTCTATCCGAATGCATCCATAGGTTGGTATAGTTTTGATAATAATGCTTATAATATGTAATAATCATTTAATCGTTCCTCTTCCTCTTCTCATTCAGCGATATTGCACATTTTTGTTTATAAAGGTGCAAAATGATTTGATAAACGACCTCTTAATACTGCTCATTTCGATAAGACATTTTGTGATAAGAATTTCATTTTTTGATATGTGCGATTGAGCAGAAAAAGGGAGAACATCTGCTTGACATGTGTCAAGTGTAATGTATTGAATGCATTATCATACCGTCATGTTATTCTATTAAGCGTTTAAAAGGTTGAAAAGTCACGAGCTGTTTGATAAACTCCCCCTTGAATTCTCTTTTTTAAGAATATTTCAGCTGAATTTATTCAATTCGAAAAATTGTTTTGACTTCAAATTTCCGTGCAGTTGCAATGCATTTATGAAATTTATTATGTTTCAATGAATAACAATGCATAATAGCTTAGTTCTTACTATTCGTTATTTACTACGAATATCACTCGTTCATGCGATACACGGTGTATCATAAATTATTGATACGTGTAGGAAATCCATAGGTGCATGTATGTTGATATATTTCAACGCATTTATGTCTATAATAAACCAAGGACATGAAAACGTATGAAAAATTTCCGAATTTTATACCCAGCGTTTGTCGTCTCCCAAAAAATAATCAATTCCACGATACACCTCGTCAATAAAATAATCAACGGAAAAAGTATATTATGAAATTTAAAGAAATTAAAAATTTTTTAAATATCCATAAGTCACTTATTGACTTATTTATACAATCGGTGCAAAAATCATTCGATAATTTTTATCTCAAAGGCGCAAAAGTTCCAATTTTGATGGCAGCGCCGTCAACAGATGGATCAAATTGGCAACGTCGCAAGTTGTCTCATGGTAATGAATGAGAATTGTACCCTTAAAAGTTAAGGGTGTAGGTGCATTCGTTTCCTTCACCCCTACAACCTCGTAGAAGTACGTTTAAAATAACAAATCGATAAATAGTGTATTTCTGTACTTTTCGTGGAAAGTTGTGCTTTTCTTCGTT
Organism: Maconellicoccus hirsutus; assembly: GCA_003261595.1. NCBI lineage: Eukaryota > Metazoa > Arthropoda > Insecta > Hemiptera > Pseudococcidae > Maconellicoccus > Maconellicoccus hirsutus. Next base: position 98,200 of record QBDW01001577.1, read on the forward strand.
GTTATAATTTTTTTAATATTCTTATTTAAAAAATTAACATCGTTATTAAATCATGTAACTTTTCTTGGTGCTTCTAATTTTTACTTCGAATCGGAAAAAGTAAGCTAAGATGAATTTCACTGCGTTAATGTAATACGTTCTAATTAACAATTTAGTAATCGCGTAAACATTTGTGTAAAAATTTTGATTAATTATTTTGCAATTGATTTGTCATAACATTATCAATATCCAATGCGTTTGTGCCTTTTGTTATTAAATAATTTTCTTCCATTTCGAATGAGTCATCATTTGTGGTGGGAGATGCTTGTATAGCGTGTAATAATATCACGCGAAATACAATAAGGGCGCCCAACTATAGAATTTTTCCCTTTATAACACTTCTTTTAATTTGTTCTAGATGGTAGAAGACAACATGAAACGTACTCGAAAGAAATATGGATAAATTGAGTAAGTCGAAATTACGACGTTCTATTTTGAATATTTTCAACTTCCGCGATCATTTAAATTGTGCGAGTACACTCGACCGATGTAAATGTTTAGGTTCGTGTGCTCACAATTAACTACATGAAATGATTGCATAATTTGTACAAGTTATAGATTAATTACCATATGGTGCATTTTTATACTTTTCGTCTCGATGTTCTCGTAATGAAAGAAGACACGGGCATGTTGAAGAAAATACCGGTGATTATTACTTTGGGAATATGCATAGATAGAATACGTTTTCATTAATGCGTGCATTTTATGACACCGGTGTAGTTTTAAGAATTTGTGATTTATTTACTTGGAAAAAATTCCTAACGGAAGTTCCTGTGTTTGTGGAAATTCTATACATGGATTCTCAATATGTTGAAAATAATATCGGAAATTGTTTTTCGCATTACTAGCGTCGATGAACAATTGCATCAATGTTTTTGATAATTTTTTACGATGAGCTCCCCCCCTTCTCGCCACATCCCCAAAATGAGGTTTCTTGAAATGTACTGAAAACGCGAAGAGATTAAAAAAAAGTTTATATTCAAAAATTTGCGTCTTTTATTTACGAATTGGATTTCTCTAAATTACTCAAGACTGTGAGGAGACGCGAAAAATTATACTTGACAAAAATGTCACTTTTTTGATTCCCTACAACTTTCGTCTCAACATTTTTCACACCAGATGAACCAGTGGTACCCAAAATGTATTCTTGCGAGAGATGTTCTTGAGACAAAAACAGTAAAAATAAGATTTCGTCAAATAACACAAGATTTTGAGGAGATATGAAAAATTGTACTCGACAAAAAATGTTCCTCTTTCTATTCCCTACAACTTTCGTCTTAACATTTTTCACCTCAGATTAACCAGTGGTACCCAAAATGTATCCTTGTGAGAGATGCTCTTGAGACAGAATCAGTAAAAGTAAGATTTCGTCAAATAACACAAGATTTTGAGGAGATATGAAAAATCGTACTTGACAAAAAATGTTCCTCTTTCTATTCCCTACAACTTTCGTCTTAACATTTTTCACCTCAGATTAACCAGTGGTACCCAAAATGTATTCTCATGAGAAATCTTCTTGAAACAGAAATAATAAAAATGAAATTTGACCTCTTTACAAAGCTGAAACCCCCTTTAAACGAGCTCCATGGAGTGTGAAAATCTTCCTTAACACTTCATGGATATCGCTTTTTTGGTCAATTTTTCTTCCATTTTCGTAATTTTTTTTGAATTTTACCTACGTTGTGATTTTTACTTATTGTAGTTGTTTCTTTGGATATTCACGTTCTTGAATTTTTTTACGATGAGGAATACGGTCGCGCAGGTGTGCTTATCTCGAGTTGATTCGTTCAAATATCAGGATTATAAAATATTCTCTCGTAATTCATCATCTCACCGAGTCAATATTTACTAGGAAGTGATAACGACGAAGTTATTAAGCTTGAAATTATCCAAAATCCGATTCTACACATTGATACCAAACTTTTAAATGAATTATTCTACTCGATGTCTACTTTGTCGTATAAATTAGTAAAAAACTTAACATCGGAGCGAAAAGGGAACACGTGGGATCAATTGGTACGGTCGTTTTAAAGGGGGATTTTTAATTTGTATGTGAAGTATCTATTTTTATACGGATGCCTTCCAAGAGCAAGAGGCGCAGATGTGCGTACGTTTCATCATACAGTTTAAATTAGTTGTTTTTATGTACGTAATGAATGAACGGTGTTCGGACGTGTTTGTGTTTTTGGAAATGTAAAGTAGGGCTTAAATGTTCGTGGTGTCTGAATTTTAAAAACGTAACCGCCGCAGGTGATGAAAAATTTGTGACGTAGGTATTTCTCGTCTTGGTTATGAATTAAAAGCGAGAGTGAAATCTTTGGTATAACAAATTTTCCAAATTTTTACAATTCCTCGTAGTAATTCTTCGATCGAGTAGTTTTAAATTACTTGTACAAGAGTTCACGAATATTTGATTCTATAATTACGAACAAAAACTCGTTTTGTCCACCCAGTGGAAAATCGCTATTCAGATGTCAACTGGATAAAAATTCTAACAGGAAATGTTTCAAAAAAGAGTAATCGATAAACGAGAGTATCCGGTAATGAGACCGGTTAACAGTGTAAACAAGGTGTAGCGAAATTATCGTAATAAGATGAAAGAAAAAGTTCTTCAAGCTCGATCAGACGTTCCGTCATATTACAACGTCATCGTCAACAAAATGGCGACGAGAATTTGGAAAATTTCGTTAAAATTTCGGTTTACTTATGGAATTACGTGTTCATATAAACATTCAAACACGAGATGATTAAAACAGGAAAGCTTCATTATCTGAAGCACAGATAAGAAAATCGACGAACCTTTAAACCAAACGTAGAAAATAGAATCATTGATAAAATCATTACGCATCGCGGTGGTTACGTGGTTAAAATTACTTTGTTTTAGGTTATTTCTCGGTGTATCGAATTACGCCATCGAGTATATTTTAATTTTCGTGCATTATTCGCCATGTTCATCGCGTTGATTTGTTTCGTAAAAACTCTTCTCGACTATTCGAGTAAAAATGTCTTTAAGAAATCGCGTGACGATGTTAAAAACATTAAAAAGGCCAAAAGTACGAAAAAACAAGCCAAACGTAAGAAGAAATTTATCAAGAGGAAAGGTTAGTATTATGATGGAATTTATTATTATACACGGTCGCCTTGGTAAACACGTAAAAAAATCCATTCTTTTCCTCCTCCTGTGTGGAAACCATTAGTGGGTTGTTTAGAGGTGTACAAAGGGTAGGTTTGGTTTTCTCTTTTCATAGGTGTAATGCTACGTGACTTTTTCAACGTAACATAGTGAGTAACGAAATTTGATATTTTTTAATATTCTGATAAATCTATCAAGGATTTAGATACGTGTTAAAATCGAGCTACCGAAATTAATAATTAATTGTGCGTAAGATAAATTCAGCTACACGAGTTTAAACGACGTTTTCGAAGAAACCAAAAAAAATAGGTTTACTTAGGTTACCTATTTTGTATCGTTTAAATTACACCAACGAAGGGTGTATCGAAAAATTTACTTCTTTCGCACACCGATGGTTTATTTGTCGAGGAGGGTGAATTACAGGAAACATTTTCGAAATTGGACTCATTCAAGATGTATTAGGGGAATCTCCCTGTGTTTAATAATTTACGCTTATCAGTAGATACAAGTATTGGCCTCGATAGTTATACCCAAGTCCGAGGTTGATTTTATTTATCATCGTGGAATTCGTTTGATAAGTTATTGTTTTGTTTACATTTAAATTTAATTTTTTATTGCGTTTCCGATGAAATGCGTACAATTGTATACTTGGGAAAAGATGCTGTAATTGTTGTAAATTACGAGCAATATCAAGCTTTGGATTTTTATTTGAGAATTTTTGCATTTTTTCAAGTTTGATAATTTTTTAATTTGTAATAATCTCTTGAATTCAGTGATTCTTGGTTTTTTCTAGTTTGTACCTTCCATTTTTTTTTTCATTTTAGATCTGTAATTTTTTTTTCTTTTTTATCAAATGTACTTTGGCCCTTTAATATTAAGTGATTTATGGCATGAATTATTAATAAAAAAATTTTAATATTAATTAAACTAAAATATAAAGTCAAAAAATCCTTTATTTTATAATTTTTTGAAATCAAGTAACTATTAAAAACCAATTAATCTACTTGACTTATGAAGAAATGCACTAGAATTTGCAATAATTAAGGAAAACAATGAAATCCATTATTTACCTAGAATTTAATGCTTTTTACAAAGTAAATACTTATTTTACTGGAAAATGAACTTTCCCAGTTATTGATTTTCGATTTTAAATTAAGCGTGAATTTTTGGAAAGTTTATATATCTTGGCTAAAGCTAATGAAATTAAGTTTTCGTTTTTTTGAAAATTTTTGATTAGGCGGGGAGAGGGGGTAATTTGACTTTACTTTCATTACTGGATGAAAAATATAATTTAGCTGGTGGAAATATTCTCAATTTTCAAAGAAATCTAACCAAGTTGACACTCGATGACTTGAGACGGATATTTTGACCTGGTACAATAAAAATATGAACTTTAAAATTTCGACAATTGACCAAAATTTGGAAAAATGGAGCCACAAGCGTGGAATATCGGTCTCAACTTCGATTTTTTGTTTAATTTTGATCTTTGAAGAGAAAAAATTCGATAAAATGCAGATTGCATAATTCTATATGAGGAACATTTATGGTTGTCGCGAGTAATTATGATAAAAAATAGAATTTTCCCGTCTCCTCGCTTCACCCCTCCACTGCAACTAAGAAACTAATCCCATATTTGAGTTCTACGACCTTGAAAATATAACAATTGATATGTCACACGTAATTATGATCGAAAATTTCAATACTCCCCTCTTCGTTTCACCCCCACTCCCTACTGAAAAATTAATCCCACATTTGAGTTTTACGACCTTAAAATTATAACAACCGATATGTCACACATACTTATAAACAAAAATTTCAATTTTCCCCTCTTTTCTCGCTTCACCCTCATCCCCTTCAATAAAAACAACCTCAGATGGGGGGGAGGGGTCTGTGGCCCACTGTGACGTAATAATTTGTGGAGAATTTTATCGCGAATATTTTTAGTTACGAGGAACTTTTTCGTTAATTTATTCATGTATTTTTCCTCGAATAAAATGTTAAAAAATGAAAAATTATTCAAATTGTGAGAAATTTTATTGTGGTAATATTTTTAGTTGTAATTTTTTTGTAACCCCCCTCCCCTCGCTAAAATTAATACCACAAAACGTTGCTCCCCTGAAAATCAAAATGATGGCTGTCATTTTGTATGCATCTTTAACTTTTATTTTTGATTTGATTTTAATATGTTCTTTGGGGCTCCTCAAAAAAAAAAGTGTTCGGTTGAATTTAAGTGGAGGAGAGGGGAGAGTGGAGAACTTTTCCACGTGGGCTAGTGGACTACTACGTCCTGCTTCTGTACCCCTTAGTCACCTACTTCGTACTTTGAAAATTTTAAAAATTCGCCATAAATCGATAAATCATCTTCAGCTGCTAAAAATTCGTGTCCGGGGGTTTTTCGGTTTCTTTTTCGAAAACATCCACAAAATAGTCGATAAATTCTCATTTCATGTAACGGTTTAGGTCACACTACATACGCTCGAATTTTAAGAATCACTTGGGCAAGTTCATTTCCGCGCCATATTGCGAGCTAATATAACGCCGAGTTTATAACTCGCGCAGCGAACGGGCATTTAGCTATTTAAATAAAACCAACGCGATGTTATGATTTTATTACTTCGAGACAGGAAATAATTCGTTGCGAAGAGCGCGGCTGTCTGAGGCGATTTTTCGATGACGTCGCATGTGTGATGATTTTTCTCGTGTAACGCGAGAAAGTGCGGGTACGACAAAAAGGTCACGAAGATTGATAATGTGTTTCTCAAACAATGCGAAATTCACCGACTGTTTTTCTTTTCAATTTCAAAGTTTAATTACGAAAAAACCTTGAAAAGTTGTGAGTTGAAATGAGTGAAAAAAAGTCAATAAGCCGATAATGAAAGTACGATTAAGGAAATTAAATCCGTTTTGGTGGAATATGTTATTGTTTAATATTTCGAAAGAGGTTACGATGAATGAATGAAGCGTTGGTTGGTAAATGTGAAAAAACGTTTGACGACTCAGCTAAAAATTGTGCAAAACATGCTTACCCATTGTAGCAATTATACTCGTCACTAACAACTCGACGGCAAATTAGTTTTCGGTACAATTTAAACGCAAATTGTGATAAAATTGAGTGAAGGAATGCAACACTTGGCAGGAATTTCGAAGCTAGTCTGTGGGATGTGTTCCAAGTTGAAGTAGCGTACGTGTACATGATTGCATGAAGGAGTAGATAAAATGGTGTCTGCTGTTGTAAATGTTATAAGTCAGAGATTATGTGTATTTCAAGATCGCGATAATGGATCAATACGAAGAGATCGGATAAGTAAGCGTTAAAATCGGAACAATTAAGTGAAAGTTGATTAATGGCGTGATCGGTGAAGATATAAGCCGTGACACTGATTTTATGTCAAAGTGTCGCCTGTCGCGGGTCATCTGCTGCGTTCAGATCTAATTAATTGCGACGGTAGCGTGCCGGTTGCTGGTTTGTCGATGGTATATAATGCAAGTGAATTATTCGAGGAAATCAAAGGTGAATTTTGATGCGATCGTGTGAATGAAGTTGATCGATATTGATCTTCTTAATCACCTCGAAGAGCTTCCTGTCGAGCTGACTCGGATACGATGTACTTTCTTGTTTGTTTTTACTTTTCTGTGAGTACGAGATGGAATACTTGAATGGAAGTTAGGTTTGACTGAGACTGCTAAGAGGGAGCCCCTAAAAGGTATTTCTGAGAAAAAAATTAAAATATTTTTGATTTAGTTCTGTAGTATTCAAAAGTCATCCTCATAATGTTTAAATTAATTGAAAAATAGTCTGAAAATGACGGGGGGTGAAGGGGGCACATGCTCTAGACACGGATTTCTTGAAAGGAAACGTGACGTGACTTCACATATGATGGCAAATGAGATGTGATTTAAAAACATGACAGCATAACGTGGCGCAAGGCATCAACATGACGTCGCGTGAAAGTAACTAAAACGGGATGAAGGAAATGTGACGTGACACCACTTCATACGAAAGTGACGCGGTGAAAACGTGACGTGACGGCAAACAAAACGTGATTTCAAAAACATGACAGCATAACGTGACGCAAGGCATCAACATGACGTCACGTGAAAGAAACTAAAACGGGATGAAGAAAATGTGACGTGACACCACTTCATACGAAAGTGACGCGATGGAAAACGAAACGTGATTTCAAAAACATGACAGCATAACGTGACGCAAGGCATCAACATGACGTCACGTGAAAGAAACTAAAACGGGATGAAGAAAACGTGACGTGACGCCACTTCATACGAAAGTGACGCGGTGAAAACGTGATGTGACGGCAAACGAAACGTGATTTCAAAAACATGACAGCAAAACTTGACATGAGGCATCAATGTGACATCAGGTGAAAGTTACTAAAACGTGACGAAGAAAACGTGACGTGAAGTAGCATGCTCAAATTGAGGAAGGACCCTGAATATTTGCTCCATGCCAATTTTTGATCTCGAAGACTTTGCTCAATATTTTGTACTTATTTAAAAGTAATTATTTCATATGTATTGAAAAATACAAAAAAAGATTTCTCCTTCCCGCCAATTAATAATTATTAATTACTACATGCTTCAAACAAAAAACAAAAAAAAACAGAGTTAATTTTCAATTATTACCAAAAAAAGGTCATAAAATTACAAAAAATTTCGAAATATGAAATTAATTACCAAGACAAAAAAACAGTCAATGTACTCGTACATTTATTACCAAAAAAAGCCAAAAAATACAATATTCTACTAAAGATGTCAAAATTTCACATATTTTCACATCTAATTATTTGAATAAAATTCCAAAATTAAATTTTGATGAAAAGGTACCATCGTTTGTTCAAGGTAGTTTTATTAATTTTTTATGAAACATTTTATCTTCATTTTTGATTTAATTGTTCGTATTTATTTTAATTTTTTTTATGATTAATAATTAATAAATTTATTATAAATTGAAGATGAGAGTCGTAATTAAGATTTTGTATGGTTTGGTATGCAATCTGCATAACACGAAATTTTTTTCTTGGACCTTTTCTTTTATTATACACATTTGAGAAGCTTTTTAGTTGGCAGGTGGCTTCTTTTTTTTAGTTTAGGTTTAAAAAAATCAATTTTTAGAAAAATTTATCAATCTTTTAACCTAAACTTGAAAAAAAGGAAGTCGACTGCCGATTTTAGTCGATATCAGGTCAAGTTTACTGCCTTTTTTTACGTCAACGTTGCGTTTTACGTAAATTATGTCCTTAGATAATTTATTGGAAATTTAATGAAGAATATTTTTAGTTATTATGAATTTTTTCATTAACTCATTTTTTCACCACTTAAAATCCACTTAATTGATCGTCGCTCAGCTATCAATCAAAAACACCGTCATTTTGTATAAACCCTCAATTTTATTTTTTTGAGTTTCACTTCAATATGTTTTTCAGGACTTCCTTTTCAAAAAAAAAAAAAAAACGTGTCTCATTGAATATAAGGAGGGGTGCAAAACTTCATGTGGGCTTCCCGACTACACCTCATTTTTTATCAAGTCTTCGCGGAGACGCTCCCTAAGAAATTATTACGAGTCTATGAAAAATGAGCTAAACGAGCAAAGGTGATAAATAAAATACGAAAACAATGTTGAACCCGTCGTGTACACTTCGTTTTATCTATGTGGCTCAAGAGGTTTAACAATAAGCAGCGTTCGATGACACATGCATATAGGGCTTCGTTTATGTACTTACTACTTAAGGAAGTATACTCGAATAATAATAGAAATTCGTGGCGAGAATAACTCTCAACTCGCGTATATTCGTTAATTAATTCGATATCGTCGAGGTCGATTTCGCGTAGACGATTTTACGCGACGTCGAGGAAAAGTTGAGCGCTGTTATCGCGTCGGCGACTTTATACACGACGAATCGCCTTGTTTTATTGGTATTTGGCTTATGACAATTTTTATGTTCTAACTGGGCACCACTTAACGCATTAGTTAATATTCTTGGATCAACTTGAAGTGAACGCCTTTCACAGTTCAGTAAGTTTCAACGCTCATCGCAGATCGCTGCGCCGAAGTTTCGATAATCGTGATGTGTGAATTGATATTTGGTAAATTTTTGATGAGTTCTATTGTGATCGGTGTAGTACGTTGACTCGGTGTAAATTGGATTGAAGCCAGATTCCAGTGTTTGGAATCTGTGGTGCTATTTTTGCTCCGGTTCGGTAAAGTTTCGTCGATGAATCGAATTTACGATTAGTAGTTTGTTATGTTTATACTTGGTACGTGTTATTTTGGCCTTTTTTAAAAATCGAGCTGGATTCGGTTGAGCTGTATGCGTTCATGAGTATGTTTTATTTTTATAAATTGCCAGATATTTTTGTTATTGTTTATATGACCTGTTTTCTGAGCTTCGAGGTTGGAGTAAACGAAGCGTGGAGCTTTTCGATGGAGCATGTGGTGTGATAAGAGATTTATATCGGTGTCGAGTGTGTAACGATTGAGTATTTCTTAAAAGTGATGATATAGTATCGATATATCGATAAGATGAATAGGCTCAGGAAGCGACGTGGTTTTCCATATTTGAAATTGAAATTGTTTTTTAAAATGTTCAAGAAGCGGTTTCTATCGAGAAAAAAGAGATGTAAGTTTATATTGCGATAGTTGTAGAAATTATTCTATCAAAACACGTAAAACAAAAAAGGTAAAAATGTAAAGTAAAACGAAAAATATGAACTAAGGATCTGAGAAAATTGAAAAAAATCATTGAGAAAGCTTCAGCTAGTGGAATACAATTTCCTACCTCCTTTTCATGTATATTTCCCATTATGACATATCTTGAATTGAGCTGAAAATTGATTCGACCTTGAAAATTTGCGCAAATTAACAGATCCCGTTAAAAAGCTGTTTATTCAACGCTTATTCATCGTACACAAATAATTCCAAAAATAACACTTGGATCTGTGAATGATGTAGTAAAATAATTCATGGGATGATAAAATTTCTATATTTCTCCATGAATAAAAAAATAAATTTTTGTTATTTTTTCTTTTTTTTGAACCTTTAATTTTTCAAGTATTCGACCCTCAAGTTTTTATGTTTGGATATTGTGGCAAGTATCCTATATCGTGGGATATTGAGGTCTAAAATGGCATCGTGGGAAAAAAAGGAAAAGGCCCTTCAAAAATGGGAAAATCATGAAAAATTTGTACATGTTACTCAGATTACTCGCACATTTGTAACGAATTCAGGGAGACCCATTTATGCCGCTCCGCGACACATGTTATCAGCGAGTAGTGAAACGACATTTTTACTGTGCGTCGCGTGGTTGGTCGACCTCTGATGAAAATCGACTTGTCGTAATCGGAAAATTTTTATTTCTGGGTTTGATTTTTTTTCTAGAATTTTTGTTGTAAAAATTTTCTTTTTTTATTTTATAAATTTTTGGTGTTGCCAATTGCTACATTTTGAAAAAAATTATTAGTTTTGTCCTGTTTCAGATTTTTTGTTCCGATAGTTTTCAAATTAGTTGGTAAGGATAAGTGTAATTTTGAAGGTGGATTGAAGTGTTGATTTGGCAACACTGCCGTTCTAGATAATTCCTTATAATTGAATAAAATTGAAACAAAAAACGTATATTAAATTTATTATGGAAATAAATAAATGAAAAAATTTTAAAAATAAATATTAATCCTTCTTCAATAAAATCTATTATTTAAATTAAAATAAATAGTAAAATAAATTAATATAAATAATTTATTTAAAAATAATAAAACTTGAAAGCTGTGATAATTCCTTATAACTGAATAAAATTGAAACGAAAAAAGTGTAATTACATGTATATTAAATTTATTAGTAAAATAAATAAATGAAAAAAATTATAAAAATAAATATTAATCCTTCTCCAATAAAATCTATCATTTAAATTAAAATGAATAATAAAATAAATTAATATAAATAATTTTTTTAAATATAATAAAACTTGAGAGTTATTGAAATATATCTAATTTCTTTTTTTCAACGTAATGCATGTTCAATTTGGCAACACTGTTTATGTTTACCCTCATGTACCTAAATCCTCTTATACATTTCAAGACTACTCTAAGGCTACTCGATTACGTGACTTTGAACTAACCCACTTTTTTTGATAAATAAAATATGAATCATTTTACAAATTGTTTAAAAAAGTTTTCGTCGAAATATGAAACAAATCAAGATTGTAGATGGGGGAAAAAAATCACGTAAGAGATAACTTTAATCTTTTTTCATGATCTTAATTAAAAAAACGAGAGCCATAGAAATGGAAATATTTGTATAATTTTGATTACCACAATCGTAGAAAACAGGCAATGTAGTTTTGAACGTAACCGGTTTGATTAACCACGCATGTTGACTTTTATTATCATTACCAAAGAAGGATGAGATGGATGTTACGGTACTTTTCTGTAATGCGGGATTTGCCGAAATTTGTTTCTTATGATGAACGTGTTCTGCGGACCAATTGCTATGATAAATGGGGAATTATTTTTATTAAAAAAGCACATTACGAGTGGCGATACTGTAATACGTTGTACGAAAATAAACAAGGTCGTATTGGGCGGATTGTATTAGGCATTATAATGGCAAAGCTACGAGATGCTTTTTGGTGATTTGCATTCGTATTTATGGTCAGTGTCGAGTTTTGTCATGATGACTAGTCGAGTATAATATACTTATTTCGAAAATGGTGTTTAATTACACGTAGAATGACAAGGTGTAGGTTTCGGTGCTTGATTGATGTATGGATTTTTAAATATCGCAATGGTCAAGTGATACCTAGACTTGTTTGTTTGAAATATTGAAAGGTTTATGTATACAAATTGATTCTATTTCGTGGAAAATATAACATGAGGGAACTTTGACATTTTGCCAAAAGTTCAAATTTTTGTAGACACGAGGTTTTGTGAAGGTGAAATGCGTGCGGAGGATGGAGCTATTTCGTGACATTTACGAAGATTTATCGCCTTGTAGATGAAATTCTGCTGAATGGAATTATTTTCGTAGAGGTGGAATAAATGAATTTGAGTGGTGTATCTGGAGGAAATGGTATTTTCATGGTGGTCGTAGTGTTTTGAAATTATTTAAAAATAACGTTGACTCGGAGGAATAATCATATCGATGTATTTATTCGATAAGAACAGATGACTGCGTTTTATAACTCAAGCAGTGTGATCAGATGATGAATTGAAAAATGTTTTTTTTAAGCGCGGTGAAAGTTCGCAAATTGGTATTTTGAAATTTAGAGAAAGGACGAATGTAATTAGAAAGGATATTTTGAATTGTTTACAAATTATAACTAGCTCGTTGAAAGATGAATAACGTTATGTAAATTAAGTAATGAATTGAGAATGGGGAGCGGATAAAAAACGAGATAATTGGCGGATGAATAATTTATAATAAGTAATTTTGTTCGCATTAGGGAAGTTTTCATGGTATAGAAGAGGCACTGTGATGGAAATGTAAGAGATAGCGATGTAACGTGAAACTGTAGAATGATCTTAGTACGTCCTGATGCCATTTCAAATTTTTTTACAGTAAATTTGCAATAATTTCGAATTTTTTGGTTTTTAGCCGTTTTTCTTCTTAATAAGAACTAAGGCTATTACGTTGTATTAGTCGGTGGGAGGTGGGGGAGACTACACTCAAAGTTTGTTTTAGGACCTCAGGAGTCCATTTTGACCATTTTTATGGATGTCGCTGGTTTCAACAAAAAAAAGTTCAAATTCGAGTATCAGGGTTGTTTTGGCGAGTCCACTTGGTGACCAGAGTGGGGATGATCTTGGATGGAAATTTAGACAAGTCACTTTTTTCAAAAGTGGTGGGGAAGGGGTGAAAAAAGTAAAAACGGCTAAAACATAAACCAATCGATAGAAAGCTCCGCAGTGCCTTTTTTTTACAATAAAATTAATCTAACATTAGTGAAAAATGAGAAAAAATCTTGTAAATTTTTGAAAATTATTTCGCGAAAAAAACAATTTTTTTTAAATTGCAATATTTTGTTATCTTATTACAAAGTTATCGAGAAAAATGACGTTCGTTGTAGCGAAAGATTCTCAAGGGAAATACATAGATAAATTGGTAACATTGATTTTGACGAATTCTCTTGTTTTTTCACTGAAAAGTGGTGCGGACGACTGCGGAGTCATGAAAACAATGATTTTTTGGTTATAGCTTTTCTTGACGTTAGTAAAAATATAACAAAAGGTGAAGCTTTTTCTGGATATATCTCGCGAAATAATGGTTATTTTGAAAAAATGAAAATAACATAAATTATTCCTCGTAAAATTTCCCAAAACAAAATGTTATAATTTTTTCATCTCCAGCAGTCGTGTCAAATCTATAAATTGGTGATTTTTTCGAGACCATTTTTAGGCATATGAGTTAAATCACTGATTTTTCATGTTAATTTCAGGATTTTTCTCGTTGTATAAAATATAAAGACAAAAGCTTCCATATATTTGAAATCCTCTTGAAAAATTACATCTTTTTTATTCGGACCATTTTTCGATTTATGAATTAGCCGAGAAACACGAATTGAATTTTCTCATTCTAGTATTTCAAATTTTCGTGATTTTTAATTTGTGAACCCCTGTCGCAACTGCGATAGAAGACAAAGTGAATGTATGTCTTGAAATTGAAAGACTTCGTAATATTAAAATTTTAAGCCATAAATCAACTTTGTGATGTATTTTGGAAAAAAGCCATAAATTAAAGTATGAAGCGTATTATGAACCAACCTTAACCTATTTTGAGGACCATTGTGCAAATTTGATAATTCGGTTTCACAAAAGTAATAACGGTTTCAGTGTGAGGTCCCCCTTTTGACGTTAAGCAGTAAAAAATCACAATTCAGTTTTTTTGAAAATTCATTTCACCTGGAGTTCGCATATGCAGTAACATGCTCAAAAAGGCTGAAAATCGTTTTCAGTTTCGTTATTTTTTATCAATGTTAGAAATGAGATAAAATTTTGACGAAATTTGAGGAAATACAAAAAATTGCTTTGAATAAAAAATATTCCTTATTCAACTTGCAAGAATTTTTGTTTCAAAATTTTTTTTCTAAAGACACCCCAAGTCTCTCAAAAACGCCACGATATGAGTATTTTCCATATAAAGGTGGTCTGCTGTTTTCAACTTGTGCCATGTTCGATTATGGTTTTTTGTGGGGGGGGGGGATTCTAGGATTACGTAAAATTCCAAGTTTTTGCACGTACTTTATACAGCTGCAAAAAATTCAATCATTTCTCCTGCCAAAATTCAAGTCTGCATCTGAGCCCGCAACGTGTCCTTGAACTTTATTCTAAAAGCTTCGCGGACAGCTCACATCAGGCATAACCTTTTGTAACATACTGTACTGGAAAGTAAAACAATTTCAAGTGCCGCAAAATTCATCGGTCGATTTTAATAAACAACTCGTATATTTTGACGCCGAAGCTGTCAAAAAATGAGAGATTTTAAAGCGAGAAAAAATTCATTATGTTGGGAAATTATTATTCAAGAATGTCGTTATCGTGGTTAATTTCACCCTTCGGTTGGTTTATTTTTAAAATACGAAAGCCGCAAAGGCTACGGAAGCATATGATGTTGGCGTCGTTTTAACATGTCTGCATAATTAAATTCGAAATTAAAAATTATTGAGTGTGCTTGTATGTGTGGTAAGATTACGTGATACATTAAAGGTCTTATTATGGAGCAAACGGAAATGTTCTTAGAACGGGTTTCGCCTCTGTTAAGATGCACATCAAGGTGATAATTTCGACAAAGGGAAGTGAAAGGAGAGATAAAATGGGCCGAGGGAAAAAATATGGCTGTGTATACGTAAAGTGCTAATGTTATTCTAAAACTCCTTCGATTACCAAGTTGGAGTAATTTGCCATGGGTTATTGGTTTATTCGAAGACAAAAACGAGGGTGAGTTATTTGAGAGAAATTTAATAGAGAAATTCGGTTTTCGTGTAAAACCGTTTCCATGGTTACGATAAAAGTTCAGGGGTGTATCATTGATTCGTGTAGGTAAGGTTGGTGAGGCCAGAGAATCGCCAAGAGAATTTACGTCTTTATGGCGAGGAAATTTTCCAACATGTTTGCGATGTCTCGGCATAGCGAATGTGTGGTTTCGCAATATGGAGGTTTAAATTGGCAAATATGTTTCAATTGAATTGACCTCGAAGTCGGTTACACTCTGATTACAAAAGGTGCCGCTCGCGATGTACCACGCGATAATTGTCGCGAGAGGTTTAGGGACACCGCGTTGAGGAAATTTCTTAGGTAGAGAATGAAGGTAGATCGTGTTGTTTTTCTCCAAATCCGTAATATTTGCTGAATATTTTTAAACGTGATGTGAATTTTTGCAGGCATGTTAGATACAACGACACCTCGTACCATCGAGGATTACGGTGGCACTGTCATCAGCCGTATTTCCGATTATAATTCCAACACTTACGAGAAAGATGATACCGGTAAAGACGCGCGTACCACGGATGATGGGAATTTTTCCTACGTGAGCAGTATTTTATCCCAGGAGATAGATTTTATCCAGGATAATTCCGATTACCAGTGGTTCGCCGATTACAGGTGAGAATCTGCGGTTTTTATTCAACAGGGAAAGAAAGGGCGTCCGCTCGATCGAGCTTTAAAAGAAATTTTGCAATTTATTTTTCTTCTTCATAATTAAAAGGTAATTTTAAGCGACTGAAGTCATTTTTCAATACCCTCATTTTCCGAGAATCCACCCCCCCCCTCCCCCACAATAGGAAACACTTGTATCTGCCGAAGTATTGAGTTTATGGAAAAAAGTATCCCATGAAAATTGTTCCTCGAGGTCTTCAGTTTGGAGCAACCCTACTTCTTCAAATTTCAAGGAAACGTTCTCAAAATGCGAAATCTGGTTTTCTTATGTTTTTCTATACATGAAATTACGTATCAAAGATGCAGTAAAATCTGCAACCATATTGAAGTTCGGAATTAATTTTTTCTTTCGATTGAGTTACACGACCAAACAACACGATGACGTCACGAATAGAAAGAGGATGGGTGCGCCAGCTATAAGGAAAAGCTGCTGCTCCATATTTGTGGAGGATTTCCTTATCGGTGTTTTATGGTCCTGCACATTCCGAGTTGTTTATCGATTTGAGATTTCAGATTTGACATATCGAATGAAATTGATTACTTCGTGAAATGAAATTCAATCAACTACGACAGATTTTCGATAAGTTTTGTATTTTAAAATAGATTTCAGTTTATCAGAACTTAATTAACTTTGCGAGTCTGTTGTTTACAAAATATCTGAATTGTCAAAAAACTTGAAAAAATTATCAAAGAGTATTTTAAAAACTGAACGAACATCTTTTAATGACAAACAATTTGTTGTTTTTACAAAACAAAAAATAAAGTTTGTCGAACTAAAAAAAAAAATTTCTAAAATTTTGTCATCACAAAATTTTACAATAAAATGACCGAAATTTGGTCAAACATTTTCCAAAGTAATAAAATTTCATTTCAAAATAAAAAAAGTTGCTGTTTTCACAAAAAAAAGACAAAATGCTTTTTGGGAATCTCCTCAAAAGAGTGATGACGTCATCGAAGGTCGATGTTATTGCGTCATTTATAACGTAGTCCAAGGTGGCGTTTGATGACGCGAAAATTTTTTTTTTAATATAATTTTTAGTTGATGTAAAAAAGTGCACAAAATACCTACTTCTGCTTTTCTTCAATTATTTACATACATAGTTTGCATTTTTCATGTTTCGTTAATGAAAGATTGAAAAAAATTATAATAATCGAAATCGATTAAATACATTGAAAATAAATACGCCTTTGGTCTTCAAGCCTCGAAGCTATAAATAACAAATTATTCGCTCATTTCCCAAAAATACTACTGAATTATGATTTGCTATAAATACGAAAACTTTACATGAAGATTATGTACATTGATATTGTAATTTTTCGGTATATTTTATACCATAAAAAGCGTACTTCGTTGACTCGTGTATTTTAAACTCAAAAGTACGTGTTATAATTATGCGCATATTTTACCATTTTTAATTTTTTAGACGCGTGTAAAATGTACTTCAATTGTTAACTTATATAGTCGATGAACCAGCATGGAGAGGTATTCCATCCTTGCTCCTTTCCCCGCTCATTCCATAGAGAACTTTTTATTTCGCAATGGGAGCTTTGTGGCTTTGGGGAACATATTGACGTAAAATTCAGAAAAATACGTCAGGGGTCAGTTTGTCAATTTTTTCGTCAATCCATTTTCTCTCAACTTGGCGTTCTTATACAGGGTGTTCCGTAACCAGTGCACCGCCTTCACACCCGTGATGCAGCTATCCAAACTTTATAAATTTATGTATGATTACCGACCCAAATTTTTGAAGGGGCAAAGTCATGCTCCAATAAAGGTTGTTTTTTTAGAACGTTGCAGTCGTAACTCAGTTGGTAATGTAGATGGATTAAATTTGATTGAAGCTTTTGGTAGAACTTTTCAAAACCTACAAAATAAGTCATTTTCATGTTTCATCTAACTTCGAAATTGAAGGAGCTACAACAATTGAAAAATTTCTACTCTTCATAACCCCTTCGATTTTCATGTTAGACAAAATTCACAAATGGACATGTTTTTAGTTGGGATTTCATTACCTACAAAATAGGATGTCAAAGCTTTGCCTATTTCTTAAATTGAAGGAGCTACAGCCTTTCAAGGAAATGAGCAGAGGATAAAAATTGTGAAAAGTGATTGTAGCTCCTTCAATTTTAGAGTTGGGCAAAACGATGACGTCTCATTTTGTAGGTCCTGAAAATCCTAGCAATGATGTACTACTCATGCAAATTTCACCTAACATGAAAATTAAAGGAGTTACATAGTGTGTAAATTTTTAAATTGTTGTAGCTCCTTCAATTTTGGAGTTGAATGAAACGTGAACATGACTTTGCCCCTTCAAAAATTAGAGTCGGCAACCATACACATACTTGTATCGTTTGGGTAGCTGCATTACGGTGCTCTGTTTGCGGAACACCCTGTACATATAGTGAAAAATCACTTGATGTATATAAAAGGTGCATACTAAGTTCACTGGTGTTTTTCTCGTCAATATAGCACTTTATGTAAATCATGTTTATATAGCGATTTGTTGGAAATTTGACGAGGAACGTTTTTAGTTATTATGAATTTTTTTGTTAACTCATCCCCACCCCCTCAAAATTTATTTAAAGAAATATAACTCACCATCAATCAAGAAGGCCGCCATTTTGTATGAACTTTCTACTTGATTTCCTTTTTGAAATACTCTAATACATGTTTTTAAGGTGTCCAAGTCCAAAAAAAAAAGTTTCCTGTGTTATTTGGAGGAAGGGGAGTCAAAATTCGTCCCTCCCCTTCCCTGATTTAAGTAGCTTTCAATCGTCACCCTATTCTCGCTTTTTTTTTCTTATCAAAACGGAAAGCCAATCTGGTAACCTTGATGAAGCAGTTTAAATTTTATTTTTATTTTTTATTAACATTCCTCTCTCATTAAACGGATTGTAATTTCCACAAGATCGATTTATATAGTAATGGCGCCTTGTACACGTCGCCGAATTACGATCAATATGCATTTTGTTAGATGATAAGCGCTGATCGAGGAGAAAAAACACGTTAGGAGAAAGTTGCTCGGGCGGTGTAAAAATGAAAAAATTAGCATAAAGTTTACTATTACGAGGATAATTATGGAAAAAATGTGTTTGTTGTTACAGTTACCGCGGAGATGTTAATAATATTTGCAATAATATGCACACGAGTATATTATCGTCGTTGTGTACGTCGTACGGATACAACGACATGGCCCGAGATCTGGACGCGAACTTGGCCCAAGTCGACATGGAGGATTTTCGGACGGAAGATATTCACAGCTTTTTACACAGTTTGCCTCAGATTTGCTGTACGGACGCGCATGTAAGAGATTAGGAAATTGTTTGGGTTCGGGTAGTGCTTGTGTTAACGGTAGAGTAGGAGTAATTACGCGTAATTTGCGTTTTGATTACATGTATTTTAAATATTGTAGAATGAAAAAGGAGGAGAAATGTACGCCAGCGTATCGGGCTCGATGATGGTTAGATATGACTTCGATTCTTCAATCAGTCCTCGTAGTACTTCTCAGGTGAATAATAATTATCCGAGGATACGAAATTACGTGTAAAATCATCCGCGATGTACGACTGGCGTTTTTTGGGAATCTGTCGAGGGTTGGGGCATGTTTTGGGAAATGCATGGGAACCATAAGCGTGATCGGAATGCATGTAATCGAGGTTGAAATTTTTCACGCTTATTAACCAAACATAACGTTATGGTATTGGAATTGATGCTTTAATTGGCAATTATACACCGATGATGTAAAATTAAGCATTCTTGGAAATAAGTGTCATATCTTATCTGAAAAAAATTGGTTCAGTGTATTTTCACGTCGAACAATCGACTGCCGGCAACGAATAAATATGTATAATTATATTGTACATATTGGCGAGTCGATGTAACGAGTATCTAATCGAAGAACCGATTCCGTGAATCATTTGTGATTCATCGTTTGAAGTTGGTTCTTTGTTGGAGCGTGTCTTCGAGATGCAGGGTTCTTATGTTAATATCGTGGTAGATGGAAAATGCGAAACGTTGGTAATGTGATTTCGATGAGTCATTTTGATATAGATGGATTTATACGTGGGGCTGAAAAAGGGATGGATTAAGGCCACTATATCTTCGTGGGGTGAAAATTTCAGCTATTGGTTGAGATATTCGCGTTTTTTTGCCAACCTTGCATGTACTAATATGAAAAAATACCAAAATAAATATTGGTATCGAATTTTTAGATATTGCAGTCATCAAAAAATCACAAAAAATTATCGAGATCCAAAAGTCGAAATTAAATTATTGATATCATTATCGAAGTATCAAAATTAAATGGTTGAAATCGAGCTAAAATTAAATTATCAAAATTGAAATGTCAAATTATCGATTTTTTAATCGAAATATCGATACGAAAATTCAATGTATTCAATCAATAATCGAATTTTCGATATTGAAATCGAAATGTCCATATCATAATCGAATTACCGAAATTGAAACGTCAATATCGAATCATTAAGGTTTGAATATCAAAACGGAGGCATCAGAAATCAAATTATCGGTGTTTTAATTAAAATATCGATATCAAAATTCGATATATGAAATCGATAATCGAATTATCGATGTTGTAATCTAAATATCGATATCAAAATTCGACATTATTTAATCGATAATTGAATTATAGATGTTGTGATCGAAATATCGATATCAAAGTTTGATATATGGAATCGATAATCAAAGTATCGATTGAATTATATCGAATTTTGATATCGATATTTTGACTACAACATCGATAATTCGATTATCGATTTCATATATCAAACTTTGATATCGACATTTCGACCACAACATCGATAGTTTGATTATCGATTGGATAACATCGATATTTTGATTACAACATCGATAATTCGTAATCGAAATGTCGGTATCGAAGTTTGATAAATGGAATCGATAGTTGAATTATCGATGTTGTAATCAAAATGTTGATATCTAAATTCGATATATGGAATCGATGATCGAATTATCGATGTTGTAATCGAAATGTCGATATCAAAGTTTAATAAATGGAATCGATAATCAAATTATCGATGTTGTAATCAAAATATCGATATCAAAATTCGATATATGGAATCGATAATCGAATTATCGATGTTGTAATCGAAATATTGATATCGAAGTTTGATAAATGGAATCGATAATCAAATTATCGATCTTGTAATCGAAATGTCGATATCAAAGTTTAATGAATGGAATCGATAATCAATTATCGATGTTGTAATCGAAATATCGATATCAAAATTCGATATACCGAATCGATAATCAAATTATCGATGTTTTAAACGAATAAGAAATCAACTTCGATAAACTCGAAAAATTTCAAAGGTTTTCTTGTGACCTCTATGGCGACTACATCGATGGTCAAATCATGAAGGCGTTTTTCGGTCAACATCTGGTTTTGTGCCAAATTTTAATCTAAGCGTTTATTTTATTTATCAATTGTGAAGCCCGTGACAAGATGTTTCAAGAGTTGAAAAAAAAAGTATCAAAACATGAGCTCGATTGCGATCTACAGCTAATTTGTGTTTTTCTCGTGAACATTGCGTTCTATGTGAATAACCTTGAGAATATAATTTGTGGAAAATTATCAGTTCTTTCATGAAACTGTTTTTTTTTTTCTTTAAAGTCCAGTCCACATAATGAAATGTCGATCACTTGTCAGTCGAAAACATTGTCATTTTTTATAAACCTTCGATTCTTATTTTTCTCGATTATTTATTTATTTTTTCTTTGAAACAAAAATCCTCCAGTTGGATCAGTGGGGGAGGGGGTATGCATTAGATCTCTTTTACGAATTGATTTTTTTGATTTAAAAAAAATACGATTTAAATTTTTTGAATAAGTAATTTTTTTATTCGCGACGCTAAATCTTATTGTATAATAAATTTTTTAATCCGTTTAGGTAAGATTTTTGATCGCGTGACGTATACGGGCTTAAAGCACTCGTCGAATGTCTGATCTGAGACGAACAATAACGTTGCTCCGGCGTTATTACGCAACACACGGGGTCAATTGTTGGCATTTCGAAGCCTCGTGAAATTTAATATCTCCCTCGTACTCGCGTAATATGTTAAGCGTAAAAAAAAACCTCTTAATAAGGAAATCTTTTTAATTACTATAGCGAAAAAGCATGTTGTACGTTGTAGATATCCGAGTTATTCTTACTGTAGGTCAATTCCGTTGCACCGCTTATGTAATGAATAACCCCAGATGGCTTTTAAACCTAAAACGTGACATTTAAAAATTTTCGAGACATTTACGCGATATCGATTGGTGTTTATATGAGTTTCATGTTTGCAGGAGGATTCGAGCGGATCTTTGTATAAATCGGAGATTTTATTTTCGCCTGTGAAGGAAGTGCCATTGGTGAATTTTAGCATAGACTCGTTGGATTGCGAAGAACACGATATCATGTTGACGTGCCAGGCGAACAAGGATAATTATACGATCGCGTTCGAAGGATCCGTGCTTATGGAGAAATCGACGGACTCGCGTCAAAACGAAACCGCCCAGCAGACTGAAGAAAGTAAGTGTGAAATGTAGAAAGTAAAATTTACAAAAAAATTGTATAAAATGAAATAAATTTCGTCGAATTTTTCAATTTTTTAATCATTTTTACGTCAATTTTCGCGCAGGTAATTTAGAAAGCGTCGAGAAAATGAGCTTAGGTACTACGAGTTCTGAAAATTCGGTTAGTCATATTGATAAAACTTTCATAAATAAATCGCCGTTGATTTGTTCGGAATCTCCGTACACCACTTGGAGCAAATTGAAAGAAGATTCGGTGGATAACATGTTGAAAAAACAATCCTCAGGGAATAATAATACCGCTTTTACGTCGTCCATTGTAAGTATAATGATTTGTTCGGTATATAATTTGAATATATGTTTTAATATTCCATATATCTGCAGGTTTACGCCGACGTAAACGCCAGCTGTACATTTTTAAAGTCGCAAAGTTTACCAAATTTGAATCCAGTTAAAAGGCAATTCTTATTAAGTAGGATGATCAATTCGACGAAACAGGAGGCATTTTTTGATAGTAAAACTTCACAGCCAAGTGAGTATTCTGATGGTGGAATTTCTGATGCAGTCATTTTGGGCTTTCAACCAAAAGGAATTTACCAGAAAGGGAAATTTGGAAAGTAACTGTAGCGTAAAATTCCCTTCGATCGGTTTATAGTATCTTGCTGCTTTTTTGTAGGTTAAGAGGTTCCATGCTTTGGATTTCCTCGTATAACTTGTTAAATTGTGGAAATTTGAAAAAAATGTTCATATAAAACTTGTAGAACGTGGAAAAATGAAACTTTTTTGTATGAAGTATTTTTTTATAAATTGCCTAATTTTAGCATTAAAACAAAAATTTATGTCGATGACTGATTTACAACCCTCTTGATTGAACTCTCTAAGAGTAAAAATATACTTATCCCTGGGATCAGTACCTCCCCATGACCACCTACAAAAAAAAGTTTGATACAAAAAAGTTTCATTTTTTTATCTTCTTTAACTTTCGTAGGAACATTTTTTAAATATTTTCACAATTTAACGAATTATCAAGGAAACCCCAACTTTATTCTCCGTTGAAAGACGACTTTCGCGTGTAATAAATTCTGTCAGGATTTTGTAGGATTTTTAGGCCAAAATGACTGTACCATAAGCGCCTCATGGAAAACCCCAGATTTTAATTTGGTGTTATTCGCAGATCAATATATGAAAATATACAATCTCTCGAGATCCCGTTGCGGGCGTAAGATTCACCGCAGCGTGTTTCAGAACAACGCCAATTTCGACTTGATAACGCATTTCATCAATCAGAAACACCTGACTGGATACAAATCGACGGACGAGCAAAGCGTAGGCGGCCTAGGGTGTAAATTCAACAAAACGCTGGATAACCTGAACGCGTCGAGTTTGGAGAAAATCAGCGAAATTAAGACGAATGGCTGTGACATTTTCGAAGATAGCTTGGTAGCCGAACGTATCGCGGAGGCTCAATCGACAGTGATGAGCGATAGTTGTAGTAGTTTTTCAAGCCATTCTGGCCGATTGGAGATGCTGAAGAAGGAGACAAACCGCGTTGATAATGCGTTACCGGACACGTCGGCTAGTAATTTCATCCGAGAGAAGTATTTCGATAGCGCGAGGAAATTCGAAAAGGAGCATCGTCGTAGGAAGGCCGCCAAAGCGTATGTGGCCGGCATGAAACCAATCAAGATTATGGATCGGAGTATGCAAACGAGCTCTTCGGATGCCGATAGCGCTGTTAGTCCTACGTCCAATCAGAATACAAGCGTGAGTGTTTTGCTTGAGTGACTAAAGGGTTGTTCATGATTAAGGTAATTTGTGTATTTTGCAGGCTACTTCTAATAAACCGGTTTACGTGATGTATCCGAATTACACGTTACCGGATTTATCATTTTTGCAAGAGCACGCGACTGAGTTGGATTTGAAAAACGTGTTTTTATGGCCGCAAAAATTCTCACCTTCGCCGACCACCGAACACGCGTCCGCGTTTCCTCAGCTCGTCGAAAAGCCTCAGACGGAGAAACGCAAACGACCTTGTTCGTGTCCGGATTTCGAATCCATTAAAAATAAAGGTAATTGAAGGAATTTGAGAAAAAAAATAAAAAAAATAATATTTATCTCAAATATACTTCCAGATTACCAACATATTCGCGATTGGGAATCTTTAATGTTTTTGTTACCGCGCGAATATTGCCAAGTTCTCATGAAAAATCCCGAATTAAAGAAATTCGCCGAAAAATTCGACGATCTTGGGAGATCGCTGATTTGTACCTCGGCCGTGGAAGGCGTCGAGGAGATGAAAGATTGTACGTCGAATTGTAGCACCGGCACGCAGCCGTCGTCCGGGTTCCGCGGATCGTCGACGTTGCTGACGGATTCGGGGGGCTCGGGGTGTAAATACGAAGACCAAAGTAAACGACCACCGTTACCTAAAGGTATTCTGAGGAATCCTGTTTTGCAGAATATTAAATCGAGGAAAAATGTCGTGAATACGAAAAGGTAAAATTGAGGAGAATTTTAATGCGAAAAATGTGATATTAAATGAGTGTTTCGTCTGTAGATATAGCATGTTCGAGTTGGGAGACGATAAGAAATTAATGCCAGAGAAAAGGAGATCTCTACCTTCGCAGTTTAGCTCAGTACAACAAAAGGTTGGTACACCTGATATTTGCATATGCGCAGCTAAATTATCGAAAAATCTAGTCATCTTGTTAACAGGGTATTTAACAGGTAGCAAAAGTAGTGAATTTTGTCAAAAAGTAGTGCAAGAATATTTTTGAAAAAATTACCCAAAAATTGTTCGTTTTCGATAAATGACTGGCAATTTTTTATGAATTGGCAGCACTGTCGAAATATATGACGTCATGTATTTTTTTTTTTAAATTGAGCATATAATGCATTTATTTTTTTTATAATTTTAATTTGATTTTTTTTCAATCTCAAATTTTTTTCCAATCTCAAATTTGACTTCGTTGATACGGTGAGAGGAGGGGAGGGGGTGAATTTGAGAGATTCTGGAAAATTTGGAAAAAATGTAGTAAAAAGGTAGTGATTTAAAAAAAAAATCCGTTAGATACCCTGGACAAAAAGCGATATAAAAATTCTTATAATTAAAGTTGACAGAAACACCCCAACTAAGGAATTTTGTTCACGATGTTAACAGTGCAAGGTGACCAAAAAGTCAGTTTACCAATTTCCAAAAATTCATTTTAAATTCAAATGTAAAATTAATTTTTTACAAATTAATAAACCAACTTTATGGACGCCCTATATTTAAGAAAATTGGATAATTTGGAAAAATGATTGAGAAGTGCACGAATTATGCAGGGTGTCCAGCAAGTCAGGTTACCGATTTGCAAAAAATTAATTTTACATTTGAATTCAAAATAAATGTTGTGTAAATTGGAAAACTGACTTTTTGGCCACCCTGTATGCTAAATTTATGTCAAAATTTAAAGAAATATGAAAAAATTGTTCATACAAAAAATGTTCCTTATTTAATTTTTAATATCTTTTATTTGAGAATTTTTTCTATAAAATCGCCCCAAACTTGACAAAGACACCCAAACTGACAAATGAATATCTTGAAATAATTTTCTCTTTATTTTTACCTAATTTTCATCGTAAATTTTTAGAAATCAACGGATAAAGATTATTGTTCGGAAGACGAAGGTGTCTCAAGTGCTGGAAGTCATTGTGATAGCCCCGGTCCTCATTCGGACCAAGATGCCAGAAGACTGGAACATTTATTGGAAGCCGCGCTCCATTGGAACGAAGACGACGCGGCTCAATTGAGATATCAGGTAAATGATTCGAGGAAGAATGTAAATTATTTTATACATTAAAATTAAAAAAAAACGATTGTTTATAGACTGCCAAGAAATCCGTTAGTTTTGCTGATCGTAATAACAAAACGCCTCCTAATTCTCCTAATTCATCTATATCGAGTCAACATAAAGCTCAGTACCAGGTTCATACGAAATATTATTTTATCATACGTTTTAATATGAATTACTAATTATGAGATTTTCTCAGATGAAACTTCACTCAGCTTTCGACAGCGCCATACACGAGGAATGCGAATCGGAGAAACATAGCTTCTGCGAGCATCCACCCGAATCGCCTAGAACTAGCTCGTATAATTACAAAAGAGGTGCGTATAAGTATAACACTCGACGAATGAAATTTACCATAAGATGTCTAAAATGTTTATTTCATGTAGAACTAATCGAAGCCGTGGATGAAGCAACGAAACGTATCATCAGCTCGGCCGATTGCCAAGAAACCGTTAACCAACTCGTGTTGAATCAACTTTGTCCAGCTTTATATGCCATACTCAATCATGGACTGAAACCAACACTAGAGACGGCTTTCGGAGATATAAATAATTCCGTGTGGCAAGTAGTCGAAGCTGCCGCGCAGTTGGGTACGTTTTGTAATTTTGGCAGCTAATTTTGTCGAAGTATCGAAAAGTGCATTACTGACGTACGAATTTTTCAGGACCAATGACACGTGCGTTGCATGAACTAGTCTTGAAATTAAACAACGAAGATGTCCTTACCGAAGGATTGTTGAAATTTAATGCTTTTATTTTTGGTCTGCTGAAGTAAGCGCGGAGAGTTGATATTGATGTATTGATGGGATTCCACGTGTAATTTCCCGGTGTTATTGCAGCGTACGCGGCTTAGACACGTGGTTTAGTTATTTAAGAACCAGGGAATCGATCTTGAAGAAGCATTATGTAGAACAAGGCATCATGTTGTCGTCTTCAAAAGGAATTATGTCCGATAGGCAGCTAACCGATCAGTTGTTAGCGCTTTTGAAACCATTGGCGCATTTATCGTTCGAATTAGATTTACTATACGAGTGCAGACTACTGCATAGAAGTTTAATGCAACTAGGAGTAAGTGTCGTGAAATTATGGCGCAATAGGGAATGAAATTTGTTTATAATGTGGTGTTATTTGCAGCAAAATTCTCCTCAAGGGAATAATCGGACTTCGTGGGTGCTGAGAAAAATTGTTCGGTCGTTACAAAACGGAAGCAAAGATGAGGAGTCGGATTGCAGTGAGTGTCGAGCTTTACCTGAGATGACCGTTTGTCAATTTTATCGGTTTGGTGGTAACACTAACTCAATTATGTGTGGAATGCTCTTGTGGGAAATTTTTGTCAAGTTTGGGGTGACTTGAGACGAACAAAGATTTCTGGAAATTAAACGAAGAACATGTTTTGTTACATTTTTTTCGTATCTTCTCAATTTTGTCATAAATTCGCTATATTGTCGACATAGTGAATAAATTTCCTCAGTGGGGTGTCTTTGAGTGGCTTGGGGTGACTTGAGACAAAAGTTTTTGGTTTAAAAGTTGTTGGAAATTGAATAAGAAACATTTTCGGTTTAAAGAATTTTTTTATATCTCTTCAAATTTCGTCGTAATTTGATTTTTTAGGAAATAATATCAAAAAAAATTGCAATACAGTACTTAAGACAACGCGAAAAAATTGTTTATACCAAAAATATTCCCAATTAAATTTCAAACTACTTTTACTTGAAAAATTTTTCTCTCGTCGATCTTGGTTTGTTTCACCACAAAAACAATGAAATAGATAAGAATCGTCATCTCGTTTAAAATCCTATTTCAGCGGAGTTCAAGTCCGTTGATAATTTCTAACGTAGATTTAATCTCCTTTGCATACTTCAGGTATGAGGAGTTCTGGATCGAGACCCAGATCATGTATTGATTCTTCGAATAACATAAACTTCAACGATATCGCCAGCACGGTCAAAAAACGCTGGAGCGGGATACAAATCGGATCGAAATTAGCATCTGCATTCGAACGTTTGGGTATCGAAGACGAAGAAGCTTATTCTGATAGGTAAATTGCTCGTTAGTTATTATGTGTAAAAAAACAACCAGCTAATCTTTATTGCTTTAGTCTGGATAGAACGGTGCTTGCTGATAAAACCAGCGATGATAGTACATTACAAGATGTTACCGGTTCTGTCACCGAAGGCGATCTCAGCGTAGCTTATGATGTCGAAAAGGAAGCCGAAGAGATTGAATTATGCGTAAGACGTGGAATGAAATTCAAACAGTTGCAAAAGAAATGGGAAATGTTGGCTGAAAAAAGATCTCCTGATAGTGTTAAGGATCCGTATTTAAATAAAGTCATGTTAGTATCAAGGACATGAATTATTCGAAAATATCACGTTATCTAAATAAAAATTAAATTTCAGAGAAGACAGTTACACTCCTGCTGTAAAATCGCGAATTCCTAGACCAGTCACGTCACCGGTACGTCCACCGTCTTCCTTGCATTTTACAATAGCATCTTCACAAAGATGTTCGACTCCAGTGAAACGATCTCCGTCATCTCCCAGTTCAAGTATTCCGATGGCCGTCAAGAAAACTATCTCACCGACGACGTAAGTAAACAAATAATACGAAGCTACTTCATACGAGTATTAATTCTCGAATTTTCGCAGGATCAAAAGAATACCGGAATTTGATGCGAATAAGGCCAAAAATAAACTCACACCTTTGAATCGTTCTAGCCGCATCGATCAAAATGTGCCATCGTCTCACCCAGTAAGACCAAACAGTTTGCCACAATATAGTCAACGTTTCAATAAAAATAAACCAACTGAACGAAAAAGACCCTCTTCGTCGAATCGACATAATACATCGAAATACGTCAGAACTCTCGGCCATCGTCTTCCATCCGATAATGGTCATTTATCGTACAACGAAGGAGAGAAATTAAAAGTTGTATTGGAGGTGGATGATAAGTGGATACTATGCTGTCGAGGCGATCAAAAAGGCTTAGTACCACGTTCCTCAGTATTGCCTATTTCTGGTCATTAACAAAGTTCCTGTCGAATTGCAAAATACTTATAGGCTTTTTCTCTCAAGCTGGGTACTTCCTATTCCAATACATATCTGTAACTCGAAATGTTGAAAGGGTATATTGTACGCGTGAGCATTTTATATCAAAAGCTTTTAGATACATTTTTTTTCTTAATGTATCGCTTTGTTTTTTGTTATGTGTATACCTTATTTTTTGTTTTGTTTTTTGTTTTACCTTTTTTTTTTCGTTCTTATTTAGCTCCATGTATAAAATGTCGTAATTCAGTAACAGGCACAAATTTTTACAAAGTAATTTTGCAATTTACCGAAGATATACAGATGGTTGATGTAAGGATATTTTTTTGTTGAAATGAAGTATTTTATAATATAACCAGATTCATTTTTATTATCGCGCTTTAATAGCAAATAAGTTCGTAATATTAAATTTTTTGTTGAAGTAACCTATTAATCAGCTACTAATACGAGGAATTTAACTTGAACCTTATCTTCGTTCCTTTGTATCGTAATGTTTAACCGTTAAAAAAAACGATTGTTATAAGATAAGGAAATTTAATCTCATTACGTTAAAACTTAATGTCGGTTGCATAATTATCGGTAATATTAATCATTCCATGTATTTTGTTAAGAGTATTAGATAATTGATGCGGTATTAGCGTGTCACTTAATGGCTTCATCGAAAATGAAATATCTCCGTAAGCTTTTAGGACATTGACGATCAAATTCGGCAGAGATTAATTTTTCCTGATGTTTGATCGTCACGCATTATCTTCTAACTGCAAACGGATTTTTTTCTTGGAAAAAATTTACGTTTTGTGTGTAACGGAACCAAGAATTGAATTCAACATTACCGTACAAATTGTGTTCTGTTCTCCTCTCTGTTTTTTTGTATCTTCATTATTTTTATACTTCAACAAAAATCGATTTAATTCTAATTCAAGTCAATATTTTTTATCGTATTTATAATTTTTTTTCCTTTGTTAAACATTAGTAAATTTGTGAGTGCTTATTTTTATTATTTTCGTGATTTTAAAATTACCAAATAAAAACAGTATTTTTCTTTGAATTATTGAGAATGTTTAAGTGGTAATATTATTTTTATAAAATAAATGCTTTTATTAAAAAAATTGTGTTTTTGTTTTATCGAAGTGAATGAGATGGGTTTAAGAAAATTCAAAGATAGAAATAATTGAGAAATCAGGATTGGAAGAAAAGACTTGAAAATCCTTTGAAAAAGGAGAAAATAAAGAGGAATTTTGAAATGGTTAATGGTAACTCTTCGCAAAAGCCTGAAAAAACAAATTAAAATTTAATAATATCATTCAACAAACGCAATAAAATTAAAACTTGAAAAAAAAACGAAAAATTAGAAGAAATTCTTTATAAAGGCATTTACACATAGGTACCTAGTTATTTTCATTTCATCAGTAAGTAGCGCTCTCTACAAACTAAACGTGAATTTTCAATGAATTAACCAGGTCGGCCGAACCTACTAATTTGCGTTGCGAACACCTCCTAGCATTAACGTTTTGTAAATTGTAAATTCTAAATTCTAAAAGAGTGTAAAATATTGTTATAGGAATTTTGATTTTAACATTTTATTATTATTTGTATCGTATGATTTTTCTGTTATATTTGATTTCATGTTCATTATTCATCGGAATCTACCTCGTTGGTGATTGAACCGAGTAAGTATTAGAATTTATACTCATATAAACAGTATCCTCGCATAACACAAATAATCACGATAAAATTGTTGATTTATACGAAAATTGGTTGTTATGGAATGTTTCACTTTGTCTTTTATTCACTGCCATCAACGTACCGGGAAATCATTATGTTTCTTGTAATGTACCAAGTGATCACTAGATCGGTGTTTTTCTCGGAATAACTGTATCTACTGCAGCATCACCGACGAAGTTCCTTTATCTTTTTAATCCGCTAAATATTAACAATCGCGGTGATCGCATCGTCAGCGTATTAAAACGAATTTTTGGTTTGATTTGTTGTTAGGTTATAAATCAGAAGTATTATAATTTTCGTTCAACATCGCAAAGTAGGCCTGAAGTGATATAATGCGAAAAGGTGATAAAGCGTTAATATTAAATCTTGACATAATCAAAGAAAAATCTCCAACTAAACGGTGGTATTTTCATTTCAGCGTGTTCGAATTACAAAATCAGCTTGATAATGGGCGTCAAATGAAAATGCAAAATTAACGAATTAGTTTTCAATTTAAACAAAAATATGGAGCCTTGGACGCGTCAATTGCTATCGATAATCGTATCGAAGATATGCAAAACAATAGGATGGCATAGCATATCAACAACATCATTGCAAATTCTCGTAGACGTACTGCATCGTTACTTGAAACGACTCGGTACCAATATCCACGATTACACGGAACATCTAAATCATACTCATCCAGCTTTAGAAGAAATCCACTTAGCTTTTAACGAGATGGGTATCAACGTCGAAGACTTACGAGAATACGTTGATTACGTATCGTCAATCCCGCTCAAAACCAAAGTACCGAAATACCCTTTAGAAAAGAAATCAAACTTGAATTTCTTAAAACCAGGTAGTCGCGAAGTAGTCACTAGGCCGGTACATATACACGAACATTTACCAGCCATGTACCCGGAACTTTCGGAAGAAAATTACGCCAATTCGGAGCCCACCGCTGATGACTCGTTACCAAACCTCACGAACATCGAGTCGCCTAGCTCTTTGTTTAAGAAACCCGAAACCGAGGTGATAAATAATAAAAGATTAACGCAGATTATATCCGAAGAAACGGGTAGACCTTTGCGGGAATTAAGCTGCGTCATGATGACAACCTCCGGTTTCCTGTCGCCGGCCAGAGAAGGTAAAGTAGCCGAAGCTCGGTTACCGAAGTTGAATAATTATACTAACGCGAACCCAACGCAACCCTCGTCCTATCCTACTGTACCTCCTGAGGTGAATAAAAACGAGAATAAAAAATCCAGCCATTCGAATAAAGCCGTAAATAATCTAAAAGCCGAACGTAAAATACGCGAAGAAGTTCACCAAAATGGTAAAGAAGACTTCGACGAAACTAAAATCAAGAAATTAGCTAGCATGAAAGAACTCTCGAAACTCAAAGCATTCAAACCTCTGCATAACAAAAATACCGAAGACACGCCCAAAATGATACGACCGGAAAAGCTAAAAATACCAACTCCACCTAGTCCGAAAGAGCCAAAAACTCCCAAACCGAAAATCGACAAAGTACCCGAGAAAATCCCCGAGCCTGAGATGATAATTGGCGAAAAACTAGCAACGGAACCGAACAAACAGAAGCTCAACATATTCAAACGTATTTCCAAGGTTAAAGAAGAACGGGCTGAATCTCCTGTACCGAAATCGACGGCCGAGAAAAATGCCCAAATTAACGAATGCATCGAAGCGGTCGTCAAAGGTAGTCGAGACAAAGACGAAGATAAATTCAACCATCGCGAAGAGAAATCTAAACCGGTCTTCAATGATATTCCAGCTCCTGCTCCGGAACCATCAACTAAATCGCTCAAACACCTTAAACGCAAGAAGAAACAAAAATCTCATGAAATTCCCGCCAAAAAGCTCAAAGAAATAAATCACGAACCGGAAGAGGTCGTCGAGAAACATAAACCGAAGATGATCGAGATCGAGTCCGATGTACCGTTGAGGTCCATAATGAACGATATACATAAAACTCCCGGCATCATACCAGCATCCCTATCGCATAATCCGCTCATACCTAGATTTCCTCCTAATTCTTTCTTACCGATGAGTAGATTCGATGCAAATGGTCCTCATCCAGAGATGCCAAACTTACCATTACCACCTGCCGCCCTAATGCAAGCAAACGTCGAAAGCAAAGAGAAACCTTCGATTAAACCCGAACCATCGAAATTCGAAGACGAAGCCGTCACCGATAAAAAACTCAAAAAGAAATTGAAAAAAGATAAACGTGAAAAAGACAAAAAGAAGACGAAAAAGGATAAGCTAAAAAATAAAGAGAAATTAGACAAAAAGAAGGATAAACTATTGAAAAAGATAAAAGTCAAGAACAAGAATAAGATAAAAAAAGACAAAAAACTCATTACAAAAGATGACCTTCCTATCGAAGATCCGTCCGTTCCTAAGCTAAAACTAAAACTAGGAAATGCCAATTCACCTCAACTATCTCCCAGCGGCGTTCAATCTCCGAAAATAGTCATCAAACCGATAGTCAAACACGACGACATACCAAAAAGTCCTCGTTACGAACGCGAATCGTCGCCGGAATTAGCGAAAATCTCCGCTCTGTCGAGCAAATCCAAAAAACCGAAAATCCTCTCCGAATCGCCTAGCACCAGCTTCTCGAAACCACTCGAGACCACGATTACAATCTCCAAAAGCGAGAAGAATTTCGCCAATGCTAAAATTAAAACTAAAAATAAAGAGAAACATAAAAGCAAGAAATCCGAAGAAAAAGCTAAACCTGCTGCTTTCTATTACGACGCAGACGGTAACGAAGTTTGGGTTTGTCCGGCATGCGGTGCTCAGGACGACGGAAGTCCTATGATCGGATGTGATGGCTGTGACGCCTGGTATCATTGGGTATGCGTTGGTATAAAATCGGCTCCGGACTCGGCCAAGTGGTTTTGTAAGTCTTGCGCCAACGCATAGTGTAATTTTCCTTTAATTTAATATTTATTCGAGAAACTGCAAATAGCATTTAAACTCTGTGTTTATCTCAGGCGCAGCTCGATAGATATACGTTAGTCAAAATGTTAATTTTATTGTACCATATTTTAAAGCACTTGTTACGAATATGTACGTTGTGTAATTTCCTTTGTTATAAGTGGTTTATTTTGAAAATCGATTTTAAAACATTTTTACCATTCGTTTTAGAATTATGCTGTAGAAGTTTTTAGCATATTTTTTTTACTGTATGGTTTTATAAGTTGAATTTTTATTTTGTATTTTTATCTAATTTTTTATGCGATTTGACGCGAACAACGCCCGTGCTACATTCATTAGTAATTTGTTACGTTTAATGTGTATATCGTGTATTTTCTTGTTGATTTTATTCGCTTTTGTAAAGATTTCAATATTGAGATGTTGACCTGATTTTATCGAAATTGTAGATACGAGGTAGACTTGATTGTGAGAATGTCTAATAAATCAAAGTTATTTATTTTTCAACGGTTTTTAAATTTTTTTACAATAAATAAATTCTAATTGTACAAAATCGACGTACTTGAAAAGATCGTTGATTTTTAAATATCAAATTCTATGAGGGAATTTTTGACATTGTTCTCCAAAAATATTATGTGAAGTCTCGTAGAAATATTTTCACGAAATTTCGACAATTTTTAGGTTGATAATTTTCTCTTGAACGAAAAATTTTATTTCGATATTAAAAAATATTTCAGTAGGTAGCAGGGTTCTCAAAATTACTTTCATCAAGTGGATGAAAACGACTGAAATTCGAATCGATAATGAAACTCTGAAAATTATCGAAAAAACGGTTTATTTTTAAATTGAATAAATTGCATGCAATATCAGGTAATTTGTTAATGGAATTATACGTATTTTTATTCGTGTTATTTATAATTGAACGCAATAATATATTTGATGGTTTTAAGCATATCAATGTTTCCTGGAGGACTTCAATGACTTCGACGAAGGCGTTGTTTGTTTCC
This sequence comes from Maconellicoccus hirsutus, assembly GCA_003261595.1. Taxonomy (NCBI): domain Eukaryota; kingdom Metazoa; phylum Arthropoda; class Insecta; order Hemiptera; family Pseudococcidae; genus Maconellicoccus; species Maconellicoccus hirsutus. The sequence goes on from QBDW01001577.1 coordinate 133,134, forward strand.
ATTTCGTTTAAGGAGATTCTTCATTATACTTGTAAATAATTTGTAATCGTGAATTAATGAATTATGTAAATAAAATGTTGTTTTATTCATTATTTTTATGTTTCATTTTTTGGTATTAGTAAAAAGAGTAGAGAATTCATTGTTGTCATTGCTGAAGTGTTGAACGACGATGATCATCTTCTACTGATAACGCCTTTCGATGGCCAACTTTCTAAAGATATTAATTCAAATATGTTACTGAAATGAAGAAGTGATGATTTTTGTTTAATAATTAACGATTTAACTATATCGACTTTCCGTTCTTAGGTTTTCATATATAAATGGTGGTTTTTAGATGAACTGCTGTAGGGGGATGAAACCAAATGAGGGAACAAGAGCTATTTTCATTGTTGTTTTAAATATGCAAAATTTACCATCTTTATGGTGTATGATACTTTCACTTTCTTTTTCCTAGACTTGTAATTTTCAGGTAAAAGTTGTGAAAAATTAAACGTAGAACATACTGAGATTGACCTGTTAACTGTTGTTCAATTTTGAAGCAAAAATTGACGAATAAAGGTTGAAGGGTGAGACTTGTTTGCAGAGCAACATATTCGTAAGAAAATTAAATTCAATTTTGTGATAAGAATGATAACATCATGAGATTTATGTAAGTTTAGAGAAGTTTCTAATAATCTGATCACATAACGAAGAAGAAATGGTATTGAACGTTCTCACTATAATGGAGAAATATGAAAATAAAAACGAACGTTTATTTTTACCTCAGATAAGTTAATTACACGATACGTGTTGATGGTTTTCAAACATCATCACCAAGTATGCTGAATTGCAATTTAGTTAGAATTACAAATCGACAATTGATAAGAAAATACATAATGTAACAGTTGGTAGACTATTATGGTTCGTAATTATTTACATGAAGGTTTTTTCATTCATTACGAATCGCAAAGCCACCCCTAATTAAATTAATACATATATCGGGTATCCGAGTGATCAAAGAACAACACTCAGAACGTTTTTTGCAATAATTCAAATTGGATGCACTGATTACTTTGAAGATTTATGAAAATTTGAATATGGAGCACATACTTAGCTAATTTCGTTATACTTGATGCTGATGCCTAATGTTGTATGGCTTATGAAATATGGCTGTACTCTTACTACTTACTTTATACCTCACTTTGAAAATATATTCAAGGGGAAATATATTTTGGTTTCTACTTTCGTATTCATCAGGTATTTACTTTCGTTGGAACTTGGAACTCTCGTGAATTATTTCTTCTAATTTTATTATTTATTGCACGCGCATGCTTGTGCTTGAACATTACAAAATCATGAATCATCCACCAAACAATGTCGATAAACGCAATAGGAAAATTTTATATTATTAATGTAACAAACTGCTTCAACAAATGACAATTTTGATAGGCTATTGTTAGAAAAATTTCACGTTGAGTTGTTGACAATTGACGTTCGATACAATTCACCAATTAAAACTTGTCAATTTGCAGGTAAACTTGGAATTCGTTTCCAATTAGCGTAGTGCGTAGGTATACATTCTTTCATTTTAACCTCTTAATAAATTATTATCTGTGGTATTTTTCCAAATATTTATGTACTTGCAAATTACAACTACATTCTGTGAACTGCGATGTACTAAAATTATTTAGTTAACGGAACATAATATTTCATGAGTGAAATGACAAATTAATGAAATCTCGGAAGGTGTGCAATACTAGGTAATTATAATTAAATACGAGTTCACGTTCAAGCTGAAAATTGAAATACGGGATATATTGGTACTGACAATCAAGGAAAATTTGTTTAGAACGAATCAATAGAGTTGAAGCTTAACACGTTAATTACTGCGAGTAGAAGTATCTATTGTTTAAATTGTACATAAAGACCACAAAGTACAAATAAATTAATACCTATATTCAAACCAATCAAAAAGTAGCCACGTTATAGGACAGACACAGATTTTAAATTAATCAAATCAAATGCTTCAGCAAATAGAATAAAGTCACTATTACAAATTTACTTTTACGATCAAGTACAAAAATTCATCAAAATTGATAATATTGCACGCGCTGCCAAATAATAAACTCGAGTATTTTTATTGTAAAAGTAATCCATATCATTAACTGATATACCTTTCAGCAGCGATTGGTGTACGCCATGTCACCAATTAAGTGTTTTTCAGAATTGAACAACTGTTCTATCAAATTGGCGATGTTGAAATTCGAGTATTTTGCTGCCTCTAATCTATGACTGATTTACAACAGCCTAGGGTAGTTTTGTTTATCTTTTTTTTTGAAGTTGGTAATTTATTGTGGTAATTTCTGTAGATTATGTATCTCAAATTGGAAGGTTATATTGCTTCAGAAAGCTATAGCTTAACTTCATGACGTAGTAATGAGATTTGTGTGCTAAAAATGGAATTAGCGTGATATTCTGCCACATGGTAGCTCACTAAGATTTCCAAACGTTATCTAATACATTTTTATTACGTTTATACATGCTTATGCTCTCATAAGAGGATCTATTCTTAGATTCGTAAAATCAAAAGAATTCATTTGACGAGGTTGAAGCAGTCGATTTATGAATATATTATGATAACGAAGGAGTAGATATTGTTATTGATTAGGAATTAGTTCCTCTACTGATAAGATCAACAACTGAAAGCATGTTAACGGAAAATTACGCATCTTTTTCTTCTATAAAATGCTCAATTTTTCATTTCCTTCATTTTACAAAGTATACTATAAGTAGTACACAAATTCCCTCAAATGCATTATTTTGACGAAGCGTTATATTTAAATTGACTTCTGATGTTTCTGTTTCACGATTGAAGTTGAAACTTGAAAGACATTTCGATTAGTACTTGACGACGTTCTGAACATTTTTTGGATAATTCGAATTTCTTCGGAATTACTTGAAGTCTGAAGATGGTGAACGTATTCTGTAATCAACAGTTTTCTCATATCGAATCAGAAAATTGTATATTCGCTTATTCAATTCATCCTTAATGAATCATGTCAATAAATTCTTATTCATTTCAAATAAATAATTCAACCATACTACTTATCTAACTCCTCTTGATTTATCTAGTCACATGAAACTTGAAAATTATCATATTTTTGATAATAGCAAATAAAAGCTCAACGAGTAATCAATGTCAATCATGTTTTACACGAATATAGTAAGTAATTATTCGACTCGTGAGCGATTTTACAAATCTATATCTACACACGACCCTTCAATTACATGATTAATACATCAAATTTTTAAATCCATTCTACTTCAGAAAAATTATTCACGAGTTGAATTTACGCTACCAGGGAGTTGACTCAGGATGGACAAAATTTACAATTTGTTTACCACTTCATCGAATTAATACCCCTGTTACTTTTATCTAAAGTGGTATATCAAATACTTTGGTAAAATTGTCGAAGATATATAATATCGTAGTTCCTGAGTTTAACCTCATTGTGATTCCTTTCCTGACATCCGATTTTGGTGACATATTTGGTGACGGTACTAATTCTCAACATGTGCAAGTTGTGGAACATTGTGGTGTTTATTTCTTTTCTTGCATCTTTGCAATGCGCAGAGAAAAAGAAACAGCTTGAATGGTGGCAAACCGAAGTAATTTATCAGATTTATCCTAGATCGTTCAAAGACGGCAATGGTGACGGAGTAGGTGACTTGAAAGGTAGGTAATTAAATAAGCTGAATAATCAACAAAACTTTGTGTTAAAATACGCGTATTTGCAGGTATTGTTGAAAAATTACCATATCTTAAACAATTAGGAATCGGATGCATATGGTTATCGCCTATTTTGAAATCTCCTATGGCTGATTTTGGATACGATGTCTCAAATTTCAGAGAAATCGATCCCATCTTCGGTACAATGAATGATTTCGATAGGTTACTTCGAAAAGCACACTCTATGGGTAAGTGATGTTACCGATCACGATCATGGTCACTGATATCTGAAAAAAGAAATAGTTTAATAATAATCTTGTTTTGATTAAGGCTTCAAAGTAGTCATGGATTATGTACCGAATCACACCAGCAACGAGCATGAATGGTTTTTGAAATCTATCAAAAGGATACCTCCATATACTGATTACTATGTTTGGAAGGATGCTAAATACATCAACGGAAAACGCTATCCACCTAATAATTGGGTATGTGAGAAATTATACGAATTTTAATTTCATTAAAATCACCAATATAATTTTAATCGATGTAATCACACCATCAGCTTGCAAGTTTTGGTAAATCAGCCTGGGAATGGAATGAAGAACGAGGACAATACTACTTGCATCAGTTCACTGTTCAACAACCGGAAATTAATTTCAGAAATCCAGTCGTTTATGAAGAAATGAAGGTATTTCATTAACTAATTCTGTCTTCAAAAATCATTATGAATTAATCATTGAACGAAGCTTGTGAAACTACCATTAACTATAAAAAATACATTGCTTGATAATGGACATTATGCACTATACAGTGTTGCCAAACGTAGAACTACCTAATTGATTTAGCAATTTTGCAATGATTATAAAATGTCTACTTTTTTCAGAACAATATCATATTTTGGTTAGCCAAAGGTATCGATGGACTGAGAGTAGACTCTGTAAACTTTTTAATAGAAGACGAGCAATTTTTGGATGAGCCTCTGTCAGGAGATCCTTTCGCATTATCAGATGAGTACAACTCACTGAAACATATATATACTCTCGATCAAGCGGAAAATTACGAAATAGTGAAGGACTGGAGGAAAATTTTCGATCAATATTCTACAAAAAAGCATCCAAGGTTAGTATTTCATTGTTAAAATGGAGGTACGAAAATCTAACGAGAGTTTATTTTAAAGAGTCATGATAACTGAAGCCTATTCCAATGTCAAAAAAATCATACCATTTTTTGGAACCGAGACCGAACCAGGGGCACATTTACCCTTTAATTTCTTGATGATCATCGAAGTTAATATTGAATCAAATGCGCAAACTTTGAAAGACATTATTTTAAGTTGGTACAATAACGCACCTGCTGGAAGTTGGGCAAATTGGGTGGTAAGTTTTGAATCCTTTCATATTGATCTCCCACAAAGAAGGCATTTCCAAAAGAATACTTAATTGCAGATTGGAAATCACGATAACCCCAGACCAGCAACTCGTTATGGACACTTTTTAGTTGATGGTTTACATATGTTGCAAATGTTACTTCCTGGTACCGCTATTGTTTATAATGGAGATGAACTGGGTATGGAGGATACACTAATCAGGTGGGATGAAAGCAAAGACCCTAGAGCTCTAATTGTTGGTAAATTACGCTATAAAGCGGTATCGAGAGACGGTTGTAGAACTCCGATGCAATGGGATGATTCCATTAATGCAGGTAGGTCTTTTTGGTTGGTTTGTTAAACATTTTATTAATTTATTGGCTAATTTTTAATTTCAATTTAATCCTAGGTTTCACAACGTATTTACAACCTTGGCTACCAGTTAATCCTGGTTATTTCAAAGTCAACGTTAAAAATGAATTAATAAGAGATTCAATTACAAATATCACTCATCTGAATATATTCAGAGATTTAGTTAAACTTAGAAGAAACATTGTTTTCCAAAGAGGTGATATGAATATTTATGCTTTGTCTGAATGGGTGATCGCACTTACGAGGTTGGTATTGAACATTCCGTCTTTTTTCTATACGATCAAAAGATAACATTAACATTGCCCTATGTGTTCGCAGATCTTACCCTGATCACGCAACTTTCGTGATATTAGTAAATCTTGGTAGTGAAATTGCCATCCCTAACTTGATAGATCATCGACCTTCGTTACCAGAACATATGTCCGTTGTTGTACCTAGCGTTAATTCGAATTATAAGCATGGGTAAGTATAGGTTACAACAATAATTATTTCGCGAAGTTCGATGGAAAATCCTCACTGATGATCATTCTTAACATTTCATTATCTATTCATTTCAGCGATATTGTCTCAACTCGTAAAGTTTTCCTAAGACCGAAAGCTTCAATCGTGTTGACAACCAGTGAAGAAGAAGTAGAACCTATTGATCTCAATGGTCATTCCCATGGTAAAAAAAATCATTCTATTTCACACCTTCTCAACCAACTGGGATATTCAACAGAATTATAAGTTACCAATATAAGATAATTGGAAGTATTTCCTAATTTATGAACTCCACTCGACTTTTTCTTTTTTGTTATGAAAAAAATATATCGATTAATTATCATACCTGAATTTTTTTCTTTTTATCAGCTTTATTATTGTTGAGTAAATTTTTTAATGAAGTTTTTGCAATGAAAAATAAGGATCACATCACAAATGCTCTTATTGGCTATTTCATGAATTGAATAATTTAAATGCAACAAAAGCCTGTTGTTTTAGAAGAATTTTGAAACCTGTGGTCTTGAAAGGTTCAACTTGAGATTTTAATGATTTTATGTATCATCTTGACTCATTTTTTGCTCATTAACCATGTTTACAGCACTCTCTCAAATGTTTGATAAAAAATTAATTTTTCTCAGAAAATTTCGCTTTCGTTTTTCAAGTGATTGTGTACCTTCAGTTTTCACGATGGGCAAAAATTAGTTATTTCATAGATCTTGAAAAAATCTATAAAAAATGTAATAAGTTTACGTATTTGCGCATAATTTGAAAACTAAAGGAGTTATGGCGTTAACAAATTTGTATTTTGCCTTAACGCCTTCAATTTTGAAAGAATGCAAAAATTGCTAATGAATGGTTTTTTAAGACTCGACCATATACACTGTACCTGAAAAACGAGTTTTTCAAGATTTATCTAACTGTATTGTTGAAGGAGTTATCTGAAGATAAACAGATATAGGTATCACAATTTCCTTCAATTTTTACAACATGCAAAACTTCTTAAAGATACTCATCTTCGGTAGTTTTACTATTGATCGAAGTACACTTTGAACGAAACGATAAATAAATTTTAGAAAACGTGGTATAAACAATGATTATATTTCTTTAAAAAAATAAAATATACAGAGTGGGAATAACTTCAATAAATCTATAACACTTGAATGATTTAAAATATCTTAAAAAAGATGCGGAATCGTGTGGTTTTTACTCTTTGGTTGATCAGTAATATACATAGCCTCTACTTCTTCTTCACTGGTAGTCAACACAACTGAAGCTTTCGGTCTCAAGAAAACACTACGAGTTGAGATAATTTCGCTAAAATCACATCGAAATAAGGATTAGATACTAATCAATCGTTACTTAGGATTTTTTAGATTTTTTGGATATTATTGAAAACTTATTTACCCATGTTTATAATTCGAATTGACGCTAGGTACCACAACGGACATGAATTCTGGTAACGTTGGTCGATGTTCTATTAAAT